>PVIU01006614.1:0-99826 GCA_004026605.1 Ondatra zibethicus
TTGCTTCTTTATCCAAGATCAGGTGTTCAAAGATGTGTGGATTGATATCCGGGTCTTCTATTCGGTTCCATTGGTCCTCCTGTCTGTTCTTATGCCAGTACCAGGCTGTTTTCAGTACTGTAGCTCGGTAGTAGAGTTTGAAGTCAGGGATTGTGATTCCTCCAGAAGTTCTTTTATTGTACAGGATTGTTTTGACTATGCTGGGTTTTTTGTTTTTCCAAATGAAGTTGAATACCATTCTTTCAAGGTCTTTGAAGAATTTTGTTGGGATTTTGATGGGCATTGCGTTGAATCTGTAGATTGCGTTCGGTAAGATTGCCATTTTTACTATATTAATTCTGCCTACCCAAGAGCATGGGAGGTCTTTCCATTTTCTGGTGTCTTCTTCAATTTCTTTCTTCAAAGATTTAAAGTTCTTGTCATACAAGTCTTCCACTTGTTTGGTTAGAGTTACTCCAAGGTATTTTACGCCATTTGTGGCTATTGTGAAGGGTGTTGATTCTCTGATTTCTTCCCTAGCCCTTTTATCATCTGTGTACAGGAGGGATACTGATTTTTTGAGTTAATCTTGTATCCTTCTACCTTACTGAAAGTGTTTATGAGTTGTAGAAGTTCCTTGCAGACTCCCAATTTAAAACCCCACCTTAGGCCCCAGCAGTCATGTGTTCTGCTACCTCTCAATAGTGCCAGGCTGGAGAAAAGGTCTTTTGCTGCGGGAGCTACTTCCGCTCCTTCAGCCAATAGCTTTTAAGATACCAGCCCATTGGGGCGTGGTCTCTTTAGTTTTAAAAAAGCAGCGGTAGCCATGTGCTCGCTTTCTTGCTTCTGGCTTCCGGCTGTTAGACTTTGTTTCTGATTGTGCAGAGGGCTGTTGTCTGTGACGGTGATCTGTAAGTTTTTTCCCTTTAAATAAATGACCATTTTATTAATCACAATTCCAAACTGTTGTGGGATTGTTTTATGACTTATGCCTTCAGTCTTTGGCACACAGGCCTTGTGGACGTCTCAGACCCAGACAACAGGCTGGTTATGAGACAAGTCACAGACAGTGGGTAAACAGAAGGCACGCACTTCTCATTACTTTAGGGCTGAAAGTCCAAGATGAGGGTGCGAGCATGGCTGGGTTTTCAGCAAATATCTGCCTACTTTATCCACTTTGACCAATATGATACGCACACATGCACACAGACACAGACACAGACACAGACACACACACACACACACACACACACACACACACAGTGGAGTCTTTACTCTCTCCTGTGTTATAAAGGTGTCACTTCTACCATACTTCATTGCTGTCATGACCTCATCTAACCTGGTGGTCTTCTAGAATGCAACACTAAAGAGTAGGGTTTCTATGGATCTAGGAAGGATATGAACATGCAATTATGTTTTTCCCAGTTTGTCTTGTGAATTTCCACATTTTCCCAGCAGAGCAGTTCTTGGTCAGAGCTGGCACAGGAGCATGTCATAACTCAGGGGTCAGCAAAGGCGACCCAAATCTTACCCAGTTGATCACTCTATTTCAGAGTTTCAAGATCCCATGGGCTTCCAAGAGGCCACTATTTTCAGGGTCACCTCTGACTTCCAGCTCCCACCTTCACTGAACAGCAAGACCCCGGCACATTTATCAGTGAGTGTGGATGACTTGCTGAAAACCTGAGGCAGTGGAGAGCTTTAACCTGCGAACATCTAAGTGCACACCAGTAGCGTCTCTACCGAAACTCTTCAGTCATGCCTCAAATCATGACTCTTGCCAATGTCTCTGTGGCTTCGTCCCTTTCTCTTAGGCTCTTCTCAGACTCTACCTGCCGAGGTTTAGTGTGGCGTTGATGATTCTGCCCCGTGTCACCAGCTTCACCATCTACCTCCATGTTGCTGGCTCAGTTAAATCCTGAAACAAAACTGGTTCTCCTTCCCTCACACAGAAACTCTAGCCCCAGCCTCTAATAGAATGCATGTTTTGGGGGCCAGAGAGATGGCTCAGTGGTTAAGAAGGGGCTCACTCACACCTAAGTTCGAGTCCCTGTATGAATGTTGGGTGGGATCGCAACTGCCGGTAACTTCAGCTCCGGGGAATCCAACACCTTCTGATTTCTGTGAGAGCCTACAAGTATGTGCACATCCCCCACCCAACACATTCAAATAACAAATACCTTAAAATTTAACAATTAAAATAGGTCAATATAATCTTATACCAATGCATTTTTTTCTTTTTTTATTGATATTTATTGAGCTCTACATTTTTCTCTGCTCCCCTCCCTGTCTCTCTTCTCCCCACTTCAAACCTCTCCCAAGGTCCCCATGCTCCCAATTTACTCAGGAGATCTTGTCTTTTTCTACTTTCTACTTCCCATGTAGATTAGATCTATGTCCAATGCATGCTTTTAAAAGAGACTAAATATCCTGGACTTTCTCCTATACCAGTGGTTCTCAGTCTCAGCCAAAATCCCTTTGGGGTTTGACTATTAGCTGTCCTGAATATCAGATATTCTACACGATGATTCCTAACAGTAGAAAAATTACAGCTATTGCCGGGCAGTGGTGGTGCACGCCTTTAATCCCAGCATTCGGGAGGCAGAGGCAGGCGGATCTCTGTGAGTTCGAGCCCAGCCTGGTCTACAAGAGCTAGTTCCAGGACAGGCTCCAAAGCCACAGAGAAACCCTGTCTTGAAAAACCAAAAAAAAAAAAAAATTTACAGTTATGAAATAGCAACAAAATAATTTTATGGATGGGGTCACCACAACATGAAGAACTGTATTAAAGGGTCACAGCACTGGGGAGGTTGAGAACCATTACCCTGTAGATTTGTCATCAGTAGATGTTCTAGCCACATCCACCGGAAGTATGCTTAACCGCAAAAATCACATCCATCATTTGTATAGAGAACATGACTTCTTTAATTTCGGAGTGGGAGCAGTCCTTGGTCTTGGCCTCCTGCTGTTGGGGAGAAATGACTTCCAGACCCATCCCTGTGTCTCAGGAGATCTTGATGAATCTCCTGAATTGGATGGTAAGATGAATATGGCTTGTTTAGTTTAACAACAACAAACAACAACAATGACAACAAGTGATTATATAAGGCATTCAGATGCACTGCATTCAACTCCCCGGATCCACAGGTTCAGAGGCTGTGCAGTTAGCTAATTGTAAAAAGAAAATATTTGAGGAGGGCAAGATGGCTCATCAGGGAAAGGTACCTGTCACCAAGTTTGACAACCTGAGTTAGGTGCCTGAGCCCATACAGAGAAGGAGAGAACCAAATCCTGCTAAGTTGTCCTCTGGCCACCATATGCATGCTATAGGCTGTAGACACATGCATAGATGCACACACACACACACACTCACTCGTGCGTGCACACACATGCACACACACTCACACGCATGCATGCACGCACACACACACATGCACGCACACACGCGCAGCCACACATGCGCACACACACATACACATACACATGCACACACACATACACAAATAAATAATCAAAAAATTTTAAATAAAAATATTTGTAGGAGCTGGGTGGTGGTGGCTTTAGTCCCAGCACTTGGGAGGCAGAGACAGGCAGATCTCTGTGAGTTCCAGGCCAGCCTGACCTACAGAGTGAGTTCCAGGACATGCTCCAAAGCTACACAGAGAAACCCTGTCTCAAAAAACAAAAACAACCCAAGGCAATCAGACTGGAATAAACAACAACAACAACAACAAAAACCCAAAAAACAAAAAAACAAAAACAAAACAAAAAATTGGGGAAAATCATACTTCAACTAAACAGGGACAATTTTTTTTTTTGTTAGACCCTAAGTAACACAGTTCAGGAACTGCCAGTTATTTAGAGGTGGTTCCAGTGTGTGGAAAGAGGGACACTAGCCATATGTAAGCCCTATGACCTTGTACTCCATATGCTTGGCCATATACAGAGCCAACTGCCAGCAGAAAGCTAGGAACAACTGTGTCACTTGAGTTTTACATTGCTTGGGTAGTGCAGGTCCTGTTTCTTACTTACAGGAAGGAGTGGTTTGGACGCAGAACCACGGGCTCCCTGTGGTAGCAGCTTGGGCAGCTTGCGGGGCCACTGTTTCCTCTGTTCTAACAGGGTAGCTGTCTGACTGCAGAGTTCGGGTCTCGAGGCCCCAAGACTTCAGTACCTCTGCTCCTGATCACTTCCTAGGAGCCCTCTAGAACCACACTGTAGTGTTTGGCTTTTGACCAACAGTGATTCATGACTTCATTCTGCATGATTTTTGGTTTGAGAGCTGGGGCTTTCTAAATCTCCTGTATAAAATCCACCAGCAATTTAGTAATATATATTTTAAAATATTTCATTTCTATTTTGTGTGTATGAGTGTTTTGCCTACATGTGTGTCTGTGCCCCATGTGCATGTAGTGCCCATGCAGTCCAGAAGAGGGCGTCAGATCCTCTGGAACTGGAGACAGACACTTGTAAATTAGCATGTAGGCACTGGGAACCAAGCCAGGATCCTCTGGAAGAGCGGTCAGTGATCTTAACCACTGAGCCATTTCGCTAGCCGCCAAACTAGTAATCTTGAAGTCTCTACTTTAAGGGGCAAGTAGGGTATGGAGAGAAGGGTGAAGAGAAAATTGCGAGCTCTTTCATTAGTTCCCATTTCCTATGGGATTTTCAGAGCGACACTGAGGAGTCTGGCTCAGTCCAGGATCTGCATATCACCAAACGTGAGAGGTGCATCACACAAACATTTTATCATCATTTGTTATCCACGGGGTGGAGAGTCCAAGGTCAGAAGCCAAGTGCACCTGCATATTTGTCTGCCCTCCTGAGGTATTGGCTTTTATCTCATTCATCTTTGTTAGTGATTAGGCAAGACATCATAAATTGTTTCTCCAAATAACATATCAAATATTGATGCAGCCCGAAGTGCAATGAGTAGGTGAGATGGATAGTTATTAGATGAGAAAGAAAGCTATGTAGTGTAACCTCAGGGCTCAATTTCAATCCTACTTTGGGAACCTGTTTTGTGGGTTAGATAGGAAGAAGCCAGTGCAGCGGGAGCTGTTGGAAACTTGGTAAAGGAGAGAACCCTGACAGTCCTGTTTAAAGGGTGGAGCCTCAGGCAGCAGAGCGGACACAATCCAGGGGAATACAGCAGGGTGTGGGAGAGAGGATTCCTACAGCAATGCTAGATCCCTGTCAGCAGGGGAATTCAGGATGAGAAAAAATATGGTGGCCTGGAAATTAAATTTCTATTGTCCTGCGAAGATTCACTAGTCAAAGGCCTTGTCTCTAGCGTGGTGCTCTTGGGAGGAGGAACCTTTAAGAGTCTTTAAGTCCTTGGGAGGGTGCCACCGAAGGGACTGTGGAGCCTTAGTCCCTCTTTGCTCTCTGACTTAGAGTACAAGAGCCTTCTTCCCACCATGTCATGCTGTCTTGTCATAGACTCATGGCACTAAGAGACTGGGTCTCATTATATAGGACTGGTTGTCCTAGAACTCACTTTGTAGACCTGGCTGGCTTTGAACTCACAGAGATCTGCCTGCCTATGCCTCCCTAATGATGGAATGAAAGGCGTGGGCCACTATGCCCAGTTTCTCACTTTATCTTTTAACTGAAGGTGATAAAGTCTGCCTTGCGAATGAAGATTAGCAACAGTACATGATATATAGCATGTGCTTAATCATAGCAGCAATTATATTTAACACGAGGGAATTGTTATATAGCAAAATAAATTAAAAGATATTTTTGGTTTATGCATAAATGTTTTTTAATATGATTTACTCAAGCAAAGTGCATAACAACAAAAAGCACCCACATTCCTTCTCTTATTTTATCTCCCCACAATTCCTGATCTTTAAAAAATTTTATTTTCTATTCTTTTTGTGTGTCTGTGTGTTTGGGTATATGCACATGGGTATATGCAGGTAGTCACAGAGACCAGAGGCATCAGATTCCCTGGAGATAGAGTTACAGGCAGTTGTGAACTGCCCCATGTGGGTGCTGGCAACTGAACTCTGGTCTTCTAAAAGAGCAGCAAGTACTCTTAACCACTGAACTATCTCTTTAAGCCTTGATCCCTGGTTTTGATATACAAAATGGTAAGGTTAATGTTTAGCAATAATGTCTGTCATTGAATGAATGCATGCTGTAGATTGTCATGAGAGCCATTGATATAATACTTTGGGAAGTATTATCTCGACATACATTAGGAAGCTCTAGGATGTGCTGCAGGAGTCCTTGTAGGTTCATTTTCTCAGCACTGAACATCAGTACACATATAAGACTCAGCTTCTTGGTGCACCCACAATGGAGGGAATGTGCCCTTTTGCACACATGTGTTGTGCAGCAAGCCTCAAGGCAGGCTAGGTGGTAGACAGGGAACGTTATTTCTTGCACAAATCTGTCATAGATGACAACCAGGCTCTCTTCTCTCATTTGTCTTCTAGTCACTCTGAGTAAACAGTTGCTACACATCATTGAGCATCAGAGATCATAAATCTTCCAGGAGGGCAGCTAATAATAATTTGGATTCTGGGCATCAGAGAATGTTAAGCTAAAAGCCACAGATGCATAGTGGGTGATTCCTTCTCTTCCATCAACCTTTTACAGCTCTAGGACTTTTGTTTTGAAATGATGTTGGGGAGGGATCTGTGCACACTTGTTATAATCAGCCAAATAATGCAAAGCTGCATGAAAAAAAGTAAGTGCCCCCCCTTCCTCTGTGTCTGCCATTCTCGGTTGTCAGAATCCCATGATGCTGATGGCTTGATGCAGGTTTTGTTTTTCCTTCCACAGGTGATTGAGTGTTTCAGCCATGACATGATGGATGGTTTAGCCAAACAGTCTCATGCTTTTTTCTCTTAACTCTGGAGGTCCCAGTGTGTATCCTCTTTGGCCGATTTTAATTCCTGTCTTCCCCTGCAGCAATACCACAGATATAATATCCTTCACCGAGTTCTATGAATCCTTCTAATGAATTACTGAGCTTGAGAGTGGTTTGGGAACCCCCTGAACTTGCAGTTGGTATTAGCAGCAAGGGTGGTTTTGTGTAAATTCTTCCCTCTAATGTTTTATTTGGACTGACATAAAACACCATGGACTAGATGATTTCAGCGAAGTAAATGTCTTTTTCTCTCTGTTCTGGAGGTTGAATGTAAGAGATGAGGCTACTGACGGGTTTGACCTTGGATTGACATAGAAACATCTCTCTGTGGCTTCCTGTGGTGGAGGGAGAGAGAGGTCCCTGGTGCTTCTTTCTCTTTTGTGGGACTATTTTGCTTTTGCTTTACTAGTATTCTACCCTTATGACTTCTTTCTCCTTCTCCTCCTCCTCCTTCTCCTTCTTTTTCTTCTTTGTCGTTGTCTTCTTCTCCCCCTTCTTCCTGTTCTTCCTCCTCTTCTTTTCTTCTCCTTCTCTCCCTCCTTCTTTAAGCTCTTACCACCTTCTTAGCCGCCCACATGCAGTTAAAAGCCTCCCCAAGGGAGACATAAGCAACAGCTACCCCTCTCCTTAGAGTCTGATGTCAAACTAAGGTACAAATCTATTAAAGTTCATTCTGGGGGAAATGAGTTTTTTGGAATTTCTTACATGGCTTAGGTGAGGGGTAACCTACAGGGTTGTGGGACCTTCTCACCCAAAAGACTGCATCAGAAAGTTTTTAACCCAGCAGACATGAGAGTGTTTTCATAACATATGGATGGTGCCTCCTTCCCCAGTCTTTCCCCATATCGCTCCTGAGACCACATGAGTTAGGGCAGAATCACATACAATGCCTTCCTTATGAGGAGAAAGTGATCTCAGCAGTCATTTACCACCCTCTGCTTCCTGAGTGTGGATCTAGTGTGACCAGCCACTTCCTGAGTGTGGATGCACTGTGACCACAGCATCCTGATGTGGCTACAACATGACCAGCCCCATCCTGTTGTGGGTGCAATGTGACCATGTGGATACAATGTGACCAGCCACGTCCTGATGTGCATGCACTGTGAGCTGCTTTGAGCTCTGGCACCATGATTTTTCTGTGGTAACGGACTGCACCCTGAACTGTGAGCCAAAAGAAGTCTTTTGTTTCTTAAGTTGCATCTGTTGGATATTTTAATGCAAGACAAGTAACTAACACGTATGGGATCAGTGTTCTTATGAAACAGGCTGCAGCTGCGAGGCACCTTTGCTCCTTTTAGTATGTAAGAACACTCCGAGAAAGCAAGCCCTCACCAGACACCAAATCTGCCAGGATTTTGAGCAGGACCAGAACTATGAGGAAAAAGTTCCAGTGCATTTTTCATTATCTATTTGCTGTAGTGTCCCAGGTGGAAAATATATCTTCCTAATCCAGGTTAGGCCTCCTGATAAACATATTTATGTATACATAGTTATGTCTGTCACTCATTGAAGCAGAGGTCCAGTGTCCACCAAATACATCCCTCCTCCTCCCAGACATATGCTGAGATTCGACTTCTGGGTTAAGAGGGACTGACGGTCATGTTGAGTTTCATCACATCTGTAAGTGAGGCTCCTTTTCTCTGTCTACTGTAAGAATGAGCAGGATTGCAGGGACTTGGGGGGAGCTATAGGACCCAACAGAAAAATTTGTATTGGGTTCTTATTGGTTGGGAAGAGACTTGCACAGTGATAAAGCTATGGTGTACATTCATGGGTATTCCTACTATGGGGACTGAGGCTGTTTTACCTTGTGTATACATTCTTTGAGAAGTTGGGTTCCATAGTCCTTGTCACTGGGGGGCGCTTGAGACCCAACTATTTTTTATTATAGAGGCATGCCTGGGATGAGAAAGTCTGGAGCTCCTTCTCCAAGGAGAAAATAGAAATGCTTTTCTTGCAACACATTTC
This sequence comes from Ondatra zibethicus, assembly GCA_004026605.1. Taxonomy (NCBI): domain Eukaryota; kingdom Metazoa; phylum Chordata; class Mammalia; order Rodentia; family Cricetidae; genus Ondatra; species Ondatra zibethicus. The sequence continues at coordinate 8,831 of PVIU01006614.1, forward strand.
AAAAACTTTTCCATCAGAACAATCCAGTAATAGATTTTAACAACTATTATATAGTAGGTTATTAAAATAAAGTGTGGGATACTGGCCCAGTTCCTGCATGGACACAAAAATAGTGTTATGGTCTGTCATACTGTAAAAATATGGCATTTTGAGAAAACCAAAGCTAACAAAAGTACAGCATCTCAAAGTCATACTAAATCTTGCATACACTTCAATGTTTAAATAAGGCTTAGTCTAAAGGAATGCTTCATGTGTACAAAGAGAGCAATGAAATTGTCCTGTGATATATTGTATTTTAGTGTGGGAAATCCAAATTATAAATTAGGAAATAGCATTATATTTAAAAATATATTTTTGTTTCTCTTATCCCTGTTTTGAACCCATTTGCATCCTTAAAGTATCTCTCATATATGCATATATGGTATTTTTATTAAAAAGACTCCTTTTAAAAATTTTTATTTACCTGAGTGTTTTGCTTGCATATATGTATATACATCATGTTAAAAATTTTTATTTACCTGAGTGTTTTGCTTGCATATATGTATATACATCATGTGCACCTCTGGTGTCTGCAGAGGGCAGAGGAGGGCATGAGCTCCCCTGGCATGGGAGTTATGTATGGTTGTGGGTGCTGGGGACTGTCCTCTGCAAGAGTGGTTGGTTCCCTTAACCACAAAGCCATCTCTCCAGTCCCGAACATACGGTGTTTATCTGTGTGCATCTAGCTTATTTTGCTTGATGTAAGGCTTTTCAGTCACATCCATTTTCCTGCAAATGTTGCATGGGCCCTGTTTTTTGACTATTTTGTATATCCGAGCATGCTCTATCTTCATTTCTAGCCTTCCTACTCACTGCATGTTTGCACTGGGTATATGGGTCAGGGTTCACAGAGGACAATCTGGGGCAGAGGCAGTATATTTCCTCTGTCACTTCTTTCCAGAGAAGATGACGATGCCTCTCACCACTCTGGAGAAGTGTCTAAGTGGGGACACTTGCGGGTACTTGGAAAGGGATTCTGACAGGCCAGGCCCAATTTATGTGTCCTAGGAAGCTTAGAATTCTTGGTTTTCCTGAATTGTATTAGAGTCAGACAGCACTGGAAGGGAATGGGTCCACAGACAGTAAAGATAGCAAGGATTAAAACAGCGTCCTTGGCCGGGGAGGTGGTGGCGCACGCCTTTAATCCCAGCACTCGGGAGGCAGAGGCAGGTGGATCTTTGTGAGTTCAAGGCCAGCCTGGTTTACAAGAGCTAGTTCCAGGCATCAAAACAAAACAAAACAACAAAACAAAACAAAACAAAAACCAAAAAAAAAAAAACTACAGAGAAACCCTGTCTCAAAAAACAAAACAACAACAACAACAAAAAAAAAACCTAAAAACAACAACAACAAAAACCAGTGTCCTCTTCTCTCTTGTTTTCTGTTCCCCATTCCATTCTCTCCATTTTCCAGGAACAGAAGAGCGAAGGAGAACATGAAAAGAAGAAAAGAAGCAGAATAAAACTCTCCTGCTAGGCCACGATCCAGAATGACTCTTAACCTCAAAGGGGGACAGGAGCCTCATTACACTCCCACATTTCCAACACTTGGCCTAGAGACTGAGGTGACAAATGGCACCAGAGACTCAGCATGTGTCAATTTACTGCAGCATAGAAGGAGATTTGCTACAGCATTGGCTACAGAAGCGAGGGCCGATACTGGGCCTTCCCATGTGTGAAAATGACATTAGAATTGACCCCAAGGCGAAGGACAAACACTTAGTCTATTACTTGGCACTAATAACAGCTACTGAAAAAGAAACCTGTAAAGCTGACCACAGATATGTGACTCTCCAGCCACAGAATCCGAATATTTGTTGGTGAATGACAACAGAAGAGACTTGAGAGAAACTACTGAATCAGGAGGACTGATGTGTGATCTCAGGAAAGCTGCAGGCTTTTACCTCACAGAGCAGTGTGTGTGGTGCTACAAGATCCCTCGGTGCACAGACTGAAGCCAGACCATGACTAAGCCTGGATCTCTCGGGATGCCTTTATTTCAGGTGAGGAAGGAGAGGTGCAGTACTAGTTAATACGCACAAGCCCTGCACAGCAGAACCGGGCTCCAAATATTCTCTAACACTGCAAATCTATAGCTGTTGTCTCTCTTAGGACTGGATTTAGTTATTAGCTCCACAAATGAGTGGTGAGCCCTGGGTAATCAGAGACAAACAGTTCTGCTTCCTACCCATGACTGTTGTGTTGAGGGCAGCTGTCTGGGGAAGGTTGTGGTTGGGCACCGGAAGAGCCTGGTGGGACGGGGTCAAACACTGAAGGAATGCGGAAGGAGGGCAGGAAGATGAGAGGGTTTGGAAACCAAGGTAAACAGGTGTCAGGGGAGCTGGGAGCAGGGCGTCAACAGAAAAGATGGTGCAGGAATGTAAGAAAGCCGATAATCCAGGGTTGCTTATGGGAGTGAGCACGCAGAAGGTTAAGCAGAAAGGAGTGGGGATGAGGGGAGGGGCCACATCTGCTATCACCCACTGCGCTGCTCTGGTTGCTGACATCTGGGCAGAGCCTTGTCACGTTAAGCCGGAGTTCTACTACTAAGACACACCCCAACTCTCTCTGTAGACTTTTACCCTGAAGTTCTCATTTATTGAGAAACCATTTTCTGTGAAGACCTCAGGAACCGAATACTGATGTTCAAGGTTTACCTGGTAGAACTGTAAAGTTCTCTCTCTCTCTCCCTTCCTCTCCCTCTCCCCATCCCCGGGTGTGTAGATCAGAGAATAACTTGCATAAGCCAGTTCTTTCCTTTGGCCATATGGGGTCCAGGCACTGGAATCAAGTTGTCAAGCTTGCCAACAAGTGTCTTTACCTGCTGAGGCTTCTCAGTACCTGTGACCTTCTCAGTACTATGGATCACAGTACGTATTTTTGTTTAAAGTCAGATATGGCTAGGATGAAAACTGAAAACTCATAACTAGACCAGGAAGCAGGACCTGAGATTTGGCTGAGTCACCCCCATATCCCTTTGTTCCACGCCCACTTCTACTGAGTGGGCATCCTCATCCATTTTCTTTTCCTAATGCTTGCATTTTTATTTCTTGCATCTGGCTACCCACACGCCTTGCACAATTTTGAGGTGTTACATTTTCCAGACTGAGTCCTTCTCTTAGGACTCAGCCCTGGCATATTCAAGACTTTGTTCTCTAGAGTCGAACTGGACAGTATTTCAACATGTCTTGCAAATGCTTAAAAAAAAAAGGAAAAGATGCTTTTGTGTTTGTTTTCAGCTTCTCTGAGGCCTCATATTATAGGAAGTCTTAAAGTAGCAGGGTTAGGCATTATGTATAAGTCTAGTCACAAGGACTGGGGATAAGCTTAGGACCACAGTGTTTACTAAAATGTTTAAGAACCCAAGATTTATCCCTTCAGGGAATGGATTCAGGTTGTTAAGCCTGGAAGGCAGCTTTTATTAAATGAGCCACCTTCCCAACCTGAGGGAAGAGAATTATTAAAATCTTAAAACCTAAGCTAAATCAATACCTTCATCCTGCACCAATGCACTTGATGACATGACTTCAGATTTTCTCTTTTTACATATCTTTCTCTATATAACACATAATAAATCACTATTTATGTTGTCTAGGTTTTTTTTTTGGTTTTTTTTTGATGAACCCATGTATCAAGTCTTTCCATTAGATTTCACTGTATTTTGAATTTCGGGGCTTCTACTTGGGTCGGTGTAGTTTTGTGTATTTGGAGCCAGGCACTTTCTGTGTTGTCCAGACTGACATCAGCCTCTTCAGTAAGTACTGTTGTGTGTGGAAAAGGAGCTACATTTTGATTCCACAGGCAACAGGAAGTTGTTTGTGACACTGGGCGTAGCTTGAGCATATATGAAGTCTCAAAACCCACACCCCCACAGTGACACAATTCTTCTAACAAGGCCACACCTACTCCAACCAAGCCACACCCCCTAATAGTGCCACTCTCTGCAATCTTGTGATGGTCAATTACTAACCACCACAAAGTGTGTGCCAGATTCCTTTGCCTTACACATGAAAATCCTTGAGATAGGGTCTCTTTGTGCAGCCCTGGCTGTCCTAGAACTCTATGTGGACCAGCATGGCCTCAGACTCAGAGAGCTACCTGCCCCATGAGTGCTGGGATTAAAGGCATGTGCTACTATTCCCTCCATCCCCATTGCACGTGCATGTGTGTGTGTGTGTGTGTGTGTGTGTGTGTGTGTGTGTGTTTTCAGGCTTTTGATTTGTTTTTCTTTTCTGCTATGCTAGTGATGGAATTCAGGGCCTCCTATGCAAGTACTCTGCCTCTCTAGCCCAGCAAACAGTTTTTTTTATTTCCTTTTTCCCTCCTTAATGGTTTTAAGTAATTAAAATAATTTGAATCTATTCTTTCTTTCCCTCACTCATCTATTGGATTTGTTTTGTTGAAAACTTAACCATACCATTTTTTTTCTTTCTGAGGCAGAGTCTCACTGTGTAGTCTCAACTCAGAACTCGTGGCCCACCTGCCTCAGTCTCCCATTTCTACCACTGATTCTTTGAAACTAGCAGGCATTTTCTCTGTTTATTGTTGCTGGGTTTTTTATTTTAGTTGGTATATTTTAAGACCCGAATTTAATTTTTTTTTTTTTTTTTTGGTTTTTCGAGACAGGGTTTCTCTGTGGCTTTGGAGCCTGTCCTGGAACTAGCTCTTGTAGACCAGGCTGGCCTCGAACTCACAGAGGTGTGCCTGCCTCTGCCTCCCGAGTGCTGGGATTAAAGGCGTGTGCCACCACCGCCCGGCTTCTGAATTTACTTTTTACCACAGTATGTTAGTTATTTTGTGTCACAGTGACAAATACCTGCGACTTGCAGGAAGGACCAGTGGCTTGAATCCATGCTTGCAGAGGGTTGCAGTTCATCACAGCGAGAAGGCAGAGGAGAGTCGCTCCTCGGCTTGGCGGCTCCTCGCTGTGGCAGCAGGAGCAGGGAACAGTGGCTGATGAGTCACATGATGGTCGACCGGGATCATGGAGCTGGGCAGAAAGGATGGCACATTATAACTTTCCAGAACCCACCCCTGTGACTTATCTCATCCAGATTTGTCCCCCACTCCTAAAGGTTCCAGTCTGTCAAAATAGCATCACTCAGGAGACAAGCTCCTGAGATGTGAGCCAGTGGGGAACATTTCAAGATTCAAAGCATGGCATAAATTGGGTCACCCACCCTCCATCCCTCCCTCCTTTCCTTTCTTTCTCTCCCTCCCTCTCCTCACATTCTACGAAAATTTGTTGTCCTTTAGTTCCTCCAGCACATTAAACAGAATTATTCTGAAGCTTATGTGCAGTCTCTCGTCTAGAATACTGATGATTTTTTTCTGTTTACCATTTCTCTTATATTTTTGGCACATGGTTTTACTCCCTTTGAATGCTTAGTAACTTTTCATTGATTATCAAACACTGTATACTAAAGCCAAACCAAAGCAACAACAACAAAAGAAAGCAGAGAGAAAGAAAAAAATATAGTTCTGACTTTAAATATCTTCAGAAAGAATATTTGTTTGCTGCCAACACATGCCTGAGAAGCAACAAGAATGCAAGAGTCATCTTAACTCAGCCAGAGCAGAGCACTGGGAACTCTCTCCAGGGCTGGTCTGTTTTCGGTTCTTCCTACTCTTCCTGTGCTCCTGCCCAAAGGCTAGGGGCTTGACAGGACTGGTCCTTGGGCAGCCATTTCTAAAATTACAATCCCCCTATGAGTGTGTGTGAAGCTCTGCTCAGCATCTCCAGGAGGGAGACACTGAGGTTTTTGTTTTCCTTCTTTCCTTCCTTCCTTCCTTCCTTCCTTCCTTCCTTCCTTCCTTCCTTCCTTCCTTCCTTCCTTCTTTCCTTCTTCTTCAAGACAGGTTTCTCTATATGATAGCCCTGGCTGTCCTGGAACTCCCTCTCTAGACCAGGCTAGCCTCAAACTCATAGAGAGTCTCCTGCCTCTGCTTCCAGAATGCTGGGATTAAAGGCCAACATTACCTCACCTGGCTAGGTATTAAGTTTTTTTTTTTTTTTTAACTCATTTCACTTTTTTCTCCCTAAGAGCGCAGGTCTGTAAAAGGAGAGACTTTTGCCCTTCATATGTGCTCATCTCAGATCATGGTATGATGCATGGCAGGTGAATATTTGCTGAGTTAACCAATAGGTGCACTTTCCACATGGGGTTGGATATAATGAATATTATGTTTTTTTTTAAAACCAGAAACTGACAATGGTGCCACTTATGAATATTGTTATACCAAGCAGAGCAAGAAAATTTGTTCGTAGTTGGCCAGAATTTAGATCAAGAAACATTTTTATCACCGAGGAAGAGTATTATATCACAGAAATTACTGGTGCAAGGTATAAATGTAAAGTAGGTGACTTTTAGTCATTTTCTTGCCTCTAAGTTTCTCAGTATAAGACTGGGGACATAGCGCAATTGGAAGACTGCTTGTACAAGGCCGAGGCCCTGGTCTTGATCCACAGCACCAAATGCCAGCTCTTAGGAGTTAGAGGCAAGAAGATCAAAAAGTTCAAGATCGTCCTTGGCTTCACAGCAATTGCAAGGCCAGCCTGGGCTATATGAAACCATCTTAAACTGGAAACATTCTCCATATAAAAGCATACTCGCTTACCTGAATCCTAGAGCGGGCTACATCCAGTACCTAGCCTGGACCCTTCAAATAACAATATTCAGAGAGTGGAGGAGGTCGTAGGGTTGATGGTCGGTGTCTTAGTTAGGGTTTCTATGCTGCAACAAAACACCATGACCAGAAAGCACGTTGGGGAGGAAAAAATTTATTTGGCTTATATTTCAGTATTGCTGTTCATCACCGAAGGAAGTCAGGACAGAAACTCAAACATGGCAGGAGATCGGAGGCGGGTGCTGATGCAGAGGCCGGTGCTGATGCAGAGGCCATGAAGGGCTGCTGCTTCCTGGCTTGCTTCTCCTGGTTTGTTCAGCCGAATTTCTTTCTTTCTTTTTTTTTTTAAAAAGATTTATTTATTATATATACAATGTTTTGCCTGCATGGTCACCTTCACGCCAGATGAGGGCGCCAGATCTCATTACAGGTGGTTGTGAGCCACCATGTGATTGCTGGGAATTGAACTCAGGACCTCTAGAAGAGCAGCCAGTGCTCTTAACCACTGAGCCATCTCTCCAGCTCCAACACATCACTCTTACCTTCCAACCCGACTTCATAAGAATGGCTAACTGAGAAGGCCTCATATCTTTGCCAAGAAGAGGTTGATTTTCCTCTCAGTCACTTAGATTCTCGACGTCTGTAGTGTGGGAGAGTTTTTGCCCATGTTAGGCTCCACGGTTTACAGGATGAAGTAAGCTCAGGGCGGAAGATGAGCAGTCAACTCCAGGTTTGAGAAACACGCTCATCTGTGTTAGGTCCCAAGAGAGGTAACTTCCAAAAAAAAAAAAAAAAAAAGAGAGAGAGAGAGAGAGGTAACTTCCTCCACAAGTGTATGCTTACAAATGCGTTTCTGTTTAACTGTTGCAGGACAAAGCAGATCCAATTCCAGAGAAGATGAACGAGTGGGCTCCTTGGCCTCCTCCAGAGTTTGTCAGCTATGTCATGGGTACTGTCTTTTCTCTGTGTCGGGGGGTAATTTTTAAGGAGAATATGGAACACTATTGTTACTTGTCAGCTGGATCTTTGGTAGGAAATTGTTTTTGTCTTTACAGTAAAGGAATGCTGTGTTTTATGGTTTGGCACTAGATAATGGTTGCCCAGTTATTCTTTGGTATTTTTGTTTCTTGTGGTTAAACCATTTTATTCGAAGTCCTTAAAAAGTTGGTAAAGGCTGAAGAGGTCCAGAAGATCAGACAAACTAGTCAAGGAAGATCTTCGAGGCTTCCTTTGTGCTAAAGGTGCTTGTTTATTTTTTGAGATAGAGTCTCACTATGTAGCCCTGTCAGCCAAATTTCTTATACAACCCAGGACCACCAGTTCAAGAATGGCACCACCCACCATGGCTGGATCCTCGCCCATTGATCACTAAATGAGAAAATGCCTTACAGCTGGATCTCATGGAGGCATTTCCTCAACTGAGACTCCTTCCTCTGATGACTCTAGCTTGGGTCAAGCTGACATTCAAAACCCAGTGAGTACAGTCGGGAACAGAACAGTTTATGGAAGGGTGTGTTCCTAAATATTTCATTTTCCTTGACTCTACATGAAAACCCTGGATGCATCAGTTACTTTTCTGCCTCTGTGGTAAAACACCATGGCCAAGGCAATGTATAAAAGAGTTTAATTGGACATAGAGTTTTAGAGCGAGCGCATGGTGGCATAGCAAAGGCATGGTGGCATGCATAGCTGAGAGCTCTATCTCAAAGCTGCAAGCAGGGGGCAGAGAGCACAGTGGGGATGGTGGTAGGCACGTAAAACCTCCAGACTGCCCCCAATGCACCCCACCTCCAACGGGGCCACACCTTCTCATCCTTCCCAAACAGCCACCAACTAAGGACCGGGATTCAAATATATGAATCTATGAGGGGGGGTGCATTCTCACTCAAACCATCATTCTAGGACAACATTTATTTGCACTACATGGTTTTTGTATTACACTCTGATGAAACTGATCAGGAAACTGTGATAGAAAAATATTCAAGATTTACTTTCTCAAAATAAATTATGCTTAATTTGACTTCTATACCCGGTCATAAATTCTGCTGAAGACAGACAGACAGAATCTCATAATCACTGTTTCTTCCACATTAACAGCTTTAATATTGTTGAGAATCTGTGTTTAATAAATGTTAGTTCCCTCTCATGGTTCTCCTCTATATGTTAGCCCACACTTAATACATACCACTAATTGTTTCATGTTTATCCCCAAAAGCTAGCCCAGCATAAATAAAAGGGCAAAATAATTTTTTAGACAATAGATGTAGTGTGGAAAGATTTCTCATACTCCAGGGACAGTTTTAAGATGAATTTGCAACTTAAGCCAATGGAATGCTTTTTCTTTTAAAAACGGGTGGGGAAGAAAACCCAAGTTAAAGATGTAGAGGCTTTAGTTTGTGAAGACGTTGAGAAAAGATCACTCTCAGTGTTGCACAAAGGAACACAAAACCGCAGTAAATGTAGTTCAACCAGGTAATTTCTTTTCCCAAGAAGATTGTGCCACAACCCAAAGCAGGCTAACAAACGCACTTGTCGAAATGGCCTCTTTCATCCTTAATATAGGTGGTGACTCATTTCATCGTACTGGCAAGTCTAAGTTCACAATCTGATGTGATTGGCAAAGGAGAAGGATCAGGAAATATGGGTTCTTGCTGGGCTGATTACCCTTGGTAGGACAAACACTGTTTCTTACAAAGGAAATAAGGTGAGATTAGTGATCAGCCAATGTAGATGATAAAGGAAATACCACACATCGAGAGGTGACTTCATGAAAGCCAAAGACAAACTGGGGCTCTTTATGGGGCAGGACTTTCAGTTCACTCTGCAAATCAGGCTGGCCTCAAACTCACAGAGATCCCCTCCCAAGTGCTGAGATTAAACGTATGCATCACTACTGTCCAGTTTTTATTTACATTCTTATTTACCTATTATTTTGGACATCAGTGGACTCCAAGGTCTACTTAAATGAATACCTGAAACTCAGGACACAATGAAGAAAGTTTTTTTTTGAACTCCTTACATTCATGATTATTTTTGTTCTTTCTCAATTATTGAGTGGGTTGAGTCCTAGGAAGATAGTTTAGTGATTATTGGTGCCATTCCTGATAATCTAAGGTCAATCCCCTAGGCCATATTGTGGAAAGGGGGAACAGACTTCAAGAAATTGTCCTCTGATATTCTGATGTGCATATCAAATATAATAATAATAATAACAACAACAATAAATTAAGTAATCTTGGTGGCATCTCTTAGAAAATTGTAGGAACTATGGCATTTCTTTTTAAAAATATATATATTTTCAAGACAGAGCTTCTATGTAGCTTTGGAGCTTGTCCTGGAACTCACTCTGTAGACCAGGCTGGCCTCGCACTCACAGAAATCCACCTGCCTCTGCCTCCCGAGTGCTGGGATTAAAAGCGTGCACCACCATCACCTGGCTAAACATATTTATTTATTATTATTATTATTTTGAAATTATGTGTATAGTATGTTTCTAAATATAATTACAGTGCTTATAGAGACTGGAAGAGGGTACTATAATTGCAAAATCTGGAGTTGCAGGCATTTATAAGACTGTGGATGTTGGTACTGAGAATTAACTGTGGGTCCTGTGGAAGAGTCACACCTGCTTATAACCACTGAGCCATCTCTCTCCAGGCCTACCATCTCTCTTATTGTACTGACACTGAAGTTTACAGTGGCCTGTTCTCTTTTCCACGTTCCAGGATCATATTCTTAATCATTTTTAGGAAAACACATATCTATGATTGCTGTCTCTACCCCATGACTTCTATGCTGTCTTGGAACTCTGCCAGCAAGAAGGTCATCACTGCTGCAAACCCTCAGAGTAAATAAACCTATCTTTCTTACAGAAATGGCGAACAGTTGTTCCTGTCTGTCCCCATGGCTTTGTCCTGAAGTACTGAAGTCTCTGTTTTGTGACTAAGAGTGTGAGTCAGAGCATTCACCGAGTACCACAGATTCTCCACCATTTTAGAAGTGTTTGTAGGATGCTATTTCTTGGTACCAGCCTGGGTGAGATCCTTGTCTTTTCAGCAGATGTGACTCATGTTACTTCCTGGTTAGAGAATTCATTTGCATATAGAAGCCTCTAGCAACCTTCTTCCTGTTGAATTGGGTCTCTTTTGACCCTGATGAACAGAGAACTCTGCTGTCACTCAATGAATATTCACCATGAGAAAAAAATATCTCTTATGGTTTTAGGTAATTAAGAATTTTGAGATTGCTTACAACCATCTGTTTCATTGTTCTACCATAGGAATGGAATGCACACACTGGACACACACACACACACTACACACGTAAACCACATAAGCACATATGCTACAAACATACAACTACACATTACACATGCAGACACTACACATACATTACACACACACATAAACTACACATACATAGTACACATATACAATATACACACACTATATGTACAGACATTACACACACATAAATTATACACTTATACACTAAATACATACACTATATACAGATGCTACACACACACAAACTATATATACACATATACTACATGCTACTCACGCACTACATACATATCTCTACTGACTAATTTTGAGTGTCAACTTGACACAAACTACAGTCAACAGAGAGGAAGGAGCCTCAGTTGAGAAAATGCTTCCATGAGATCCAGCTGTAAGGCATTTTCTCAATTAGTGATTAATGGGGGAGGGCCCAGCCCATGGTGGGTGGTACCATCCCTGGGCTGTTGGTCCTGGATTCTATAAGAAACCAGGCTGAGCAAGCCAGAGGAAGCAAGCCAATAAGCAGCACCCCTCCATGGTCTCTGCATCAGTCCTGCCTCCAGGACTCTGACCTTTTTGAGTTCCTGTATTGACTTCCTTCAGTGAGGAACAGCACTGTGGAAGTGTAAGCCAAATAAACCTTTTCCTCACCAGCTTGATTTTGGTTATGGTGTTTTGTTGCAGCAATAGAAACCCTAACTAAGACAACACCATACACATCACATACACACAACAGATATATACCATGCACACACACACACACACATACATACACATTGATTTATAGATATGTACTGACTTATGAGATTGTGTAGGATGCAAGGCAGGAGGAAAGGCCAGAGGGCACCCTGTCTGATAGGCAGACTGGACCTCGGGTAGGGACAAATGCTGACCAAAAGTGGGATTTCTTCTTGAGGAAGCGATAATTCTGTCTTAAAGCCTTCCCATTGATTGGCCCAGTCTTGCACTGGTCCTTGAGGATACATGGTAACTGTGGTGGTTTGAATGAGAATGGTTTTCATAGGCTTATATGTTTTAATGCTTAGTCCCCAATTGGCAAAACTGTTTGGGAAGGATTAGGAGGTGTGGTTTTGCTGGATGAGGTGTGTGTTAATCCTGAGATTCAAGAGAAAGTCCTGCAATTTTGAGCCAAATTCGGAGCAAGCCTTAGAGTAAATACTGGCTGGGAAGAAGGGTTCTGGCCAGGTCCACCCCTGAATTCCCAGGGAATGGCCACAAGTAACGTTTTGCAGAGACTTAAAAAAGCAAAACTCACAATTCACTGCGCTTCCCATCAGGTCAAACAGGGCAAGCATACATCCAGCTGTGTTTCCTGCCTGTGAACCTCCCACCCACATGTGATCAGCCACATCTGGTACAGATGGGTCAAACAAACTTATTTAGGGCAGTGTAAACATGTGGCTTGTTATCTCCCAAGAACTATAGCTCCTAGCATTCCAGGGTGTTATCTTGTCCTTGGGCAAGTGGGGCTTACAGGTTCACTTTGCCTCTTGCAGGTGTAAATGGGGCCAGGCTTGGAGGTTCCAAAAGCCCATACCACTCTCAGTTAGTGCTCTCTCTGTCTCTCTGTCTCTGTCTCTCTCTCTCCTGTGCTTGTGAATCAGATGCAAACTCTTTGCTACTGCTCCAACACCATGGCTGCCTGCCCGCTGCCCGCTGCCCGCTGCCCACTGCCCACCTGCTGTCTGCCTTTTTCCTGTGATGCTGACTACCATGACAGTCATGGACTCTAACCCTTTGGAGCTACGATGATCCTCAAGTGAAATACTTCTCTTTTCTAAGTTTCCTTGGCCATTTTATTTTGCCCCCAGAAATAGAAGAATAACTAAGACAGTAGCTTGTGGTCCTCTTTCACTTTTAATGCACGTTCACACATGAGTGAGACAAAAACCTGGCTCTAGGACTTCTGACCTTGCCAACCCCTAGCCAAACTGAGCTGGAACAAAGCCAGGCTCCATATGTCATGATCTCACCAAGACTTCCTCCAACCCTTCCAAATCATCTCCAAACTCACCTTCCTTTGTCAGGCTTCTGAGCACCGCTTCCACTCCTGTCTCTCCTATGAAGTCCTGTAAACTCCTTACCTTTATCAAATACTCAGCATATTATTAACACCTTCTGTATTTACTAAGTTCATCATTAGAATTTATACTTCAAAACATCATCTAAATTTGCCGCACACCTGCCTCTACTTAACTCCATGAACTCAGTGTGCGTTCTATGCCTCATTTACCTCATATGAGAAAAGTATTGGCTGACAGCTTCAAGACTTTCGTTTTTCTCCCATCTCAACAATTTCTTTTTTTTTTCTTTTTGTTTGTTTTGTGATAGGGTCTCACTTTGTAGCTCTGGCTAGCCTAGAACTCACTATGTAGACCAGGTTGGCCTCAAACTCACACATATCCACTTGCTTCTGTGTCCCAAGTGCCATTCCAACAACTTCTGTCATGTAGTTACTGCCTGTGTGCGTGATTTCTGTGCTCTGCGCTTCTAATTCATCTTTATGAGTCCAGGATCCTTTGTTACTGTTGATTTGGTATTTAATACTTAGGGAGTAGATCAAGGTGGTTTACCACAAAGACACTTAGACATGAACACACGACCGACAGGTCACACTGCAATGTTAATTCTTTTTTTTAAAAAAAGTAATTCTATTTAATTTTATTTTATGTGCAGTGGTGTGAGGGTATCAGACACTCTGGAACTGGAGTTACAAACAGTTGTGAACTGCTGTGTGGGTACTGGGAATTGAACCCAGGTCCTCTGAAAGAGCAGCCAGTGCTCTTAACCGCTGAGCCATCCTCTCCAGCTCCAGCATCAATTCTTTTACCTTCTCTACTTTCAGGCTATTATTTAGGAGGACAAGCCTGGGCAAGTGGCACATGACTTTACTTTCCACACTTGGGAGGCTGAGGCCGTGCCCTGTGTTTGAGATCAGCCTATGCTTTACAATAAGCACCAGGCTAGCTCCTCCCTTCTCAACCAATCACCACCTCCCCCATCTAAGAAAAGCAACAAGGGGAAAAAACCAGAAAAGACAGCTTTCACTTCATTATGTTGTTAGTCAGGAGCCTCTGGACTACGAAGAATAGCACATAGTCATGTTATGTAGGCTAATAGAAGTTTATTTATGCCAATACATAAGAAAGTAAGGAAGATAGGAAAATTACCCAGTGCCTGCAGAGTTCAGAGTCACTGTTGAGACTCAGTCATTTTCTCTGTAACAAAGAGCAAGCGTTGGTGACTCAGCAAGGACTCTGATGGTCTCTGTGGATGCCACAGTCCTTCCTGCTTGAAGGTGGCACCACAGACAGGCGAGGCCTGCCCTGGCTGTATCTTACTGCACCTTGTTTAATTTCTGCTCTCACACTAATTCTCAGATGGTTAGATCAGGCGTTTCTAGGTGTGTCATTTTTTTCTCTGGCTGCCCCGTGGCCTGTCTGTCAACCAGTCGTTGAAAATACGGTGAACAACCATGCTCAGTGTGGGGTGCTCACATTGCGCGGAGCACGATGCACGCTGCTTGGAGGCCTGCCTGATCTCTCAAGAACACTTAAAGCCCGTCTCAGAGTGTAGGTAATAGCAGAAAGCTTTATTGCTGGGGACAAAATGCCTTTGTTTCCCAGTGACACAAAGTGCCATTTCACTGCTACAACTGTTCTGAAAATTTGGTGTCACCATTTTGTGTGATGTGTGTCTTGGATGCTGCCTGTCATATACGCACTGGATGAAGATGCATCCCTGCATTTAGTGAAAGATGGTAGAATTGTAGATGAAGCCATTATGAACATGGCTGTCGCTGAACTGGACGTTCTGCCTTGCCCTTTAAAGTGTCCATCTTTGTTTAAGTTGGAACGTCGGAAACAATTGCAATATTTTTAATCCTGGAAATTGAGGTCATTCCCCCCAAGATGGGTTGTGAACCCACACAAGACGATTCTAAGTTAGAAACCAGGTCTGTCTGCTCAGTGTTTACGCTGTTCCTAAGGATTTTCTGCCCACGGGAAGGGGTAGAGTTCATAGTTGAATTAAGTTTTCAAGAGGCCTGAGGTCCAAAGGACTATTAGTGGGAGTTAGTCACTACTTTTACAAACAAGAACGTCACCTTTACTAACCTTCCTATCAAAGGACATAAAAATAAATGATAAGTAATCTTTATCTTGCTGTGATTTAGTTGGGCCCCTTGCATATGATTCCTATAAAACTATATTATCTCAAGTTTTACAAAAACCATGAAGCTATAGGATGCAGACACTGCTGATCAAAGAAAATTACTGACTTGAAGATTCAGGAATCCACTTCACTCAGTCTCTGCTGGAAACTCAATCAGCAGCTTTGAAGAAAGTGTGCCTCAGACTTCTTATAGAGGGGATGCACACCTTATGGACATGTGTGTGCATTCCCTCAGAGGGATGTCCTGCCACAAGTCCAAATTGCTATAGTAAAGCAACCACTCATCCCACGTGTGTCCCCAAGCAAGGCTCTGTGCTAAGTGCTTCAGCGTGCTTGAGTGGAATAGCTTCCTCAGCTTTCTGCATGGCTAATTGGAAAGGGGGTTTATGCATCGGTAAGCGTCTTTCAAAGCGAGTTCTAAACTTAAGACTCCAAATGGGGTTCGGTGGGACTGGGTATAGCTCAGTGGCAGAGCACTTGTTTAACGTCTTCGAGGCCTTGGGTTTGATCCTCAGCTTTGTAAACAGAACCCCAAACCAAAGGGAATTTGCAGAGAAGACACAGGTGTATTTGTTACAGGTTTTCGGCAGAGATCTGAGAGGGGGTGATGGGTGGGTACTCTAGGCAGCTGGACCAGATGTGGTCCAGGACGTGACCTCTACAGATATTTCTTCACTAATCAGTGTTTGCTTATTTTCTCAAAGTCTATCTACATGGGGACAAACATTTTTTTTTAAAAATTTGTCAGATAGGAATAGTATTATAAAGATACCTGTTGGGCGAAAAGCTCCACAGTGGTCCGAAGTCTACGAGACCAACTATAGGTCCCTTATTCACAGCTTACTGCAGTACCTGGTTTCTGAGATCGAGCTGAGCAAAAAAGAAATGGCTAGCTTCACAATATGGCAGGGTTTATACCACTTAGGCTTGAAAAAGAAAACCTCAGCATTTGGTTACATGAAAGACTGAATCCCTATAAAGCCCCTCTCCGTTCAGCCTTTCATTAACCAATTTACTTAGTTATCTGAAGATTGATATGCCCAGATATAAGTTTATCCTGTTTACATAAGGGTATATTAAAAATGGAAATATCCTTTGTACTAGAATTAAGTCAGTACTAACACATAACAAAAGAAAATGCACGATAACTTATTAAATCTTACATTTCTTACCTTTTGTGTTCTATTTTAAAGGTTTATTATTTATTCATTTAGCATACAAATGTGTATATATATGTATGTATGTATATATGAATACCCACATACAAGCATGTGTGCCAAGGTATGTTTGTGGGGTCTGAGTACAGCTTGCTGATTCAGTTTTTCTCCTTCTACCCCTTTGGGTTGACTCAGGCTGCCAGGTTTGGTGACATGTGCCTTTACCCATGGTCATTTTGGCAGACAGAGTCTCATGTAGCCCAGTCTGGTCTTGAAGCTGCTGAGTGGATAAAGCTGACATAGAATTCCTGACCCTCCTGCTTCTACCCCCTAAGTGCTGGGATCACAGGTATGTACCGACTCACACAACTTAATATCCCATTTCCCTGTGTCAGATTTCCAAGAGAAGCTCCAGTGGCCTGCGGACTTTCACTACTTGGTGAGTATAAGATCGTTGATATAGGTCACAAATAAGAAGAAAAAAATTTCACAGCTTCAAGAAACTTCTTTAGAATACCCATACAGTTACCATAAAAAGCGGTGTATTTTAGTTCATCTGAAGATGTAAATTCTCTCAAATGGTAAATGTAGGCTAAGAGTTGAGGGTGGCCTTACTTAGGTCATTAAAGTAGAAGAGGATAGGCAACCTTTGGTTAACAAGATATAAGGGGACAAAGGAGGATATGAATCCTTAGCAAACTGGAAAGCATGGGATATGGACTAATTTATCTAGTCTATATTCTCAGTCAAAATGCTTATATTAGAGTGCGCCAGTTCATTGGGAATAAGCAAAGGCGAGGGGGAAAATCCACCCACAAACCATGAGGCTGTTGATAAGGATAAAATTTGAATCATAACAGCAAAGTGTCTTTCCTTCCAGGAGCTGATTGCTCTGTGCAGGGATACAGATTTGCACATTAAATTCTAAAAATAATAAACCAGAGCTTGGACGGAGAAACCCTCACAATGGGCATGTGTTGGGGTCGGGGGATGCAGATTTAAAAAGGATAGAATTCTTGAGACAGGGAGCCATGGATTGAATCCCACCATGACATTCTCACAGTCTGCCCCCTCTCCCGAGAACTTAGTTCCATAAAAGTTTCTTTAGACAAACGAAAACCTCCTAATGAATAAATCCAAGGCACTGGAGAAGAGCTGCAGGCCGGTGGGAAATGAGCTTCTGCTATCCCAGGTTCAGTGAGGCACTTCCGACAAGCTGGTAACCGCACATTAATAAAACGCCTTTTCCAAAGGGTAAGCCCAATCAGCAGAATGTGATCCAACACATCTGAGTAAGAATGGTGTCAGACGCTGAGATAAAGTAGAGCAGATTCTGGGGAAACAGTGCCCGGAGCAACACAAAAGCAGAAGCATCCACAAATCCTTCCTTTCTCTTGCTGAGCCCGTGAAACTCAGACGTTCATTTTTCACGTTGTGTTCTGAAGGACATCTCTTACATGCTCCTTAATGACGGCGCAGGGGGAGGGTGGGAGGGAGCCGTTTACAGTGTGTCTCAATTCTGCCATTTCCAGGCTCACCAAGTGCGATTTTTCAGAGCGTAGCTACAACCTCCACATTCCACTTCCTTTCCTGTAGTCTGCTTGTTTTGTGATTTAATAGGGAATGGCCACTGAGAATGCAGCAAAAGCCAACGGGACACAGAGGAGAATGTGTGGCAGCAGCTGACATGAGGGTCCTATGTTTTATGTGTCGTGGGACAACAGTATGATGCACAGAAACTGTGGACCCCATATGCCTGTTTTCAACCAGTTGGTCTTTCTGAGGCTGTACTAGACTCCACCATGAGTGGATGTGGCCCGAATGGTGGGTCGCTGCTGAATTTTGAAAACCAATATTTGAGAACAAATAAGGCTCCAAGTTAGTGTTAGTAATGGAGAAATGCAAAATGTGTCTCAAATTGTGTTTGGTCTCCATTCAACTGGAGAACAGCCCCCAAATATTCACGGTGAAGACTGTAGGATAGCAGGTCCCCTTCTTCATATTTTCCATCGGGGCATATCTCCAATTTATAAGTAGCCTCGGAGTGCTTTTGTTTTATGTCCTTTACCTCTTGAGAAATACACCCTAAGCTACTTGGAATGGGAAGAATGGAAGTTAGTTACCTATCCAGCAGAGACTCAACGTCTAAAAGAAAAAGGTCCCCTGCATAGGAGAGTATCCAGTTGGAAGAGAATTAAATGTTCTCTCAGAAGACATAGACAACACAGGACTCATTCTCCTGTGCGCTGCAGAAGGACAGTGTTGCATGGTCAGGTGAGGTGCTTCGCTGTGGTGGCACAGAGGCATGGGTTACTGGCAGGACTCTACTGATGCTGGTGTGTAGCTGACAACCTGTGACACCGTGCCCAGGGCTGTCATGCTGTTGGGTTTGTGAGTGACAATGATGGCCATTTCATCAATAATAATGTTCTCTTTTCCCACTGTGTAATGTCAAAGGCAGCAGCTGGGAAAGGACCCACACCACCAAGCCTACATTTGTCTCATGACTGTTGAGAAGCAATCTGGGAGACAATGGAGCCAAGAGGGAGGTGACCTTTTATGCTTCCCGTGTATTCCGAACCTTTGGATCAACCCAGGATCCCTTTGTCTGCTAAAGAGTGACAAGCCCTTCTTTGTCTTGTTGCCTCTACTCATTGCCTTCCTTCCTTTGAAAACCATCCCTAAAGCTGCTTTTACTTGCACACTTGCAGAATGACACCCAATTCAAGGATGGAGTGTATGGTAAATACTTAGAGTCTTATGGCTGGCCATTATTAAGAAAATTATCTTTGAGAGTCTTCAAATAAGTCCATAAAACCTGATTTTCTTAAAGCACAGCTCTCCTGGCATGCTCTATCTCTCTGTCTCTGTGTGCCTCTGTTTCTCCCTGTCTCCGTGTCTCTTTGTGAGTATTTTTCACTGTTTTTGTTGTTGTTTTGTTTTGTTTTTGAGACAAGGTCTCTCTCTATAACCCTAACTGCCCTAGAACTCTCTATGTGGCCTCCAAAGATCTTCCTGCCTCTACCTCCTGAGTGCTGGTATTAAAGGCATTACCGCCATGCCTGCATGCTCTTCCGATCTCTTGACTGGCTTAAACAGCCAGTGAGGCAAGTGATGGAAATAACAGGAAAGGAATTGGGGTGGTCAGTAGGACTGTGAACAACCATTCTGCATTCGGTGAACCTGAGTAAGGAATTCTTTTTGTCATAATTAAACCCAAATCTCTAGAGATGAAAGTAAACAAATGAGATTGCTTATCCTTGTTCTAAAGACACATGTACACTCTGGTCCTAACGGTTCATTTGCAGCACAACGTCTTTGTGTGTTATTATTTATGTCAGGGTGACCGGGCATCATATTCCACTCAAATATACACAATCCAGATTGTCACCAGGACCAACCTTCCCCACCCACATTCCTGCTCTGTGTTTGCAAATAGAAATTTCCCCCTCTGGATTCTTGGGAAGTACCTGGTATTGGTTCTATAAGGATACCGCAGAGATTATTTCAAGAAAAAGATTATGCAGTGTAATGCTTAGCATTTATATAAGTTCTTTTGATTTCAAAAAACAACTTAGAAATATCGCCTACCATGATAGCATCCTTGCGAGGTAGGTGAGTATTATTGTCTCTACATTAACTATAGAAACCCGAGGCCAAAGAACGAAAGACTCTGTTCTGAGCTTGGTGGCAGGAGCCATACTGGGTATGGGCATCTTGGCCACTTGCTCTGGGCTCTGAAGAGGTCACACCTCTCTCATGTAGCAACAGTCTCCATTAATACAGGATTATATATTGTAGAGATATAAAACAACAACACACAATGACATTATAGAACAATAATCCAATATTTCTGTTTCTTAGTAAAATATGTTAAGCACAGTATTTAAATTGCATTTGTCTGAAAAGCATTTGGTATATTAAATAGCAGAAGGTATATTAAATAGCTCTATAAACATTTGCTGGCATACTCTTAACAGCATAATAATTCTAAATAAATTAAAATCCCCCGACACATAGAGATCTTTCCTTTATAATACTATTAACCAAACACAAATGTGAAACAGCTTTGTTTTCAAAATGCAGACTTAATGGCTTGCTGAATATTAGCAGGGGCACTTCATCTTTCTGAGTTTGAGGAAAGTATATATATATACATACATATGTATATATATACATATGTATATATATGAAAGAGAGTGAGAGAGAGAGCTGACTTTGGTTTTTAAAATAAAATAACCACTTAGGGATGGGAAAAAAGTGTAGTTGAAGACTGGGCAGTGGTGTCACACACCTTTAATCCTAGCACTTGGGAAGCAGAGGCAGAGAGATCTCAGTGAGTTTGAGGCCAGCCTGGTCTACAGAGCGAGTTCCAGAATAGCCAGAGCTACACAGAGAAAGCCTGTCTCAAAAAACCAAAAGAAAAAAGAAAGAATGTAGTTGAAAGGTGTAAATGAAAGACTGCTATTTCTATATTGTATACATTCTGGGGAGTTCACACCTTTCCCAAAGATGTTTGAACTAGTGCCGAGGTGAATCCAGAGATGCTGTACAACAAGAGCATTTAGGAAGAAGACAGACTGATAGCAAAGAAAAGCCGTGGGATCAGAAGACAAGGGAACAAAAGACTGGGTGTTTTCAGGAGTCTTGAAGGCTGGCATGAGATGGGGGTGTCTGTGGTCAGCTGCCTCAATAGGTCTTGGAGATGGGTTATTAGGGAAGAAACTTGGGTCTGGCTGTGTCTTCTCCCCCATTCCTCTAACTCTAGAATTCAGCAATGTTAAAGGATAGGGCTCACCTCACGCTAACACCTGTGCCGCTGGGCCTGCAGAAAAGGTCCTAAAACCAGTAAGAAACAGAAGACAAGAACTGAGTCTTAAAATCTGTATGCAGACATTAAAAACTAACTCCTATGCCAGAATGGCATTCTCCGTTAGAGCTCATAGATAGAAAAGTCTTAAATTTAATATATGGTGCTAAGATGTTGTTAGCTAGATATTACATGTCATTTAGAGAACAGTTTTAATAAGTGTGCTTTTTTTATTTCTCCTTAAAAAAAAAGATGTCGTAAACCATGGTCTTTGCTCTAGTCCTTCCTGCATTGGGTCTGAAGCCTCGCTTGTCTGTCAGTGAGCTATGCACTCAGGGGCTCCCTCCCCATGGCATTGTCATTGGCAGGTTGGCTGGAGGGAGACTTGCGTTTGGACAGGTTTGAACAGTTTGGCTGTTTGGTGGGCTGTAAGGATCTGGCATAAGGTGAATACCAGTCTCTTTCAAACACATCTTTAAGTTGTTTAATGATGCTCCTGTTGTCTCTCGCATCTGCCTGGTTGATGACAAGGCCCGTACCAGCATTCTGGGTGAAGTCGTTCCCTACCCAATCAAAATTCCCTGCAAACAGAGAAATCATGGTGAGAAGGTGCGATCAACTGGGAAAATTCCCAATATATGAAATACAGAACAGATTCAAATAAAAAAAACATAAAATAAACACCCAGCAATAACGAGAGAGGCAGAATCATGATGACAGCTCCAGAGGAAAAGCTTGCAAGAAGCCCTACATATGGCGGATTAATATTTGCATATTATTTTGGCATTTTCTTCAGCTTCGCTCAAGTTGAAACTCAGAACAAGGAATCTGCTGTTCTTTTTCTGTAAATGTTATTTCTTATTGACGTTCACAAGATGCACTAAATACAGCAACATTTAAAATATATAGGAATACACTTTAAAATCCTGTGAACAATTACACCTTCTCAAAGAGACAACATCGAATCCATATGTATAAACATTATTATGCAGAGACACTTCACAATGGAGGCAAAGCTGAAGGCAGGGAAGCGGCTCCTGCACTCCCTAAGGAGACTGGAAGGCATCCCCCAGGGCAGGGGGATTGGCTGCTTGGCCAGGTGTTTCAGGACAGTTTTCAGGATGTGCCAGAAACCGATTGGTTTAAATAGTAGAAATGTATTCTCATGACTTTGGAGACAAAAATTAAGGTCGGTTCTTTCTGAGAGGTAAGGGAAGTGTGATGGCTAATTTTTATTGCCAACTTGACACATCTAGGAAGAACTGCCACCATCAGACTGGCCTCTGGCCATATCTATGGGGCATTTGCTCAACAGCTAGTTATATAGGAGGGTCCTGTCCACTGTGGGCATTGCCTTCCCTGGGAAAGTGGACCTGGGCTGGATAAGAAAGGTAGCTGGCCATGAACCTGGGATCAAGACAGTAAGCAGTATTGCCCCTCTGGATACTGGTTCAAGCTCCTGTCTTGAGTTCCAGCCTTGGCTTCTCTTGCTGATGAACCTTAATCTGCAAGCTGAACTAAACCCTTTCCTCTCCAAATTGCTTTTGGTTATGGTGTCCATTACAGGGATAGAGAAACAACTAGGGTGGAGGGGATGAGTTCCAACCCCATCTCCTGAGTGGCCCTTTCCCCTGTCTCTCTATACTGCCTTTCCTGTAGGCATGCCCTTATCTAGCCCTCTTTCTGATTTTGCTTTTGAAGCAGGATGTTACTATATAGTTCAGGCTGGCCTCAAACTCACAGTGGTCCTTCCCCTTTAGCCTTTGGAGCTGGGATCACAGGCACGAGACACCATACATAGTTCCTCTGTGGTTAGTTTTATTTTAAACGACATAGACCACATTAGATTAATATCTATAATGACCCTGCTTGGGAGTGATTTTCCTTTTACCCATTCTTTCATACAGGGAACTGGGACTTCAGCACATGAATTTGGAGACTGAAATTGTTTCAGAAGAGGTGGATAATCGCTGTGCCTTTGATGCTTAATCCGTCTTCAAGGCTGCAGTGGTTTGAATGAAAATGATCCCCATAGACTCATATATTTGCATGCTTAGTCTCCAGTTGAGGAGCTTTCAGGGAAGGGTTAGGAGGTGTGGTCTTGTGGAGGAGGTGTGTCACTAGGGGTGGGCTTTGAGGTTTTAAAAGCCCACACTTGGCCCAGTGTCTTTCTCTCTGTGTCTGCTGCCCGTGGACCAGGTTGCAAAGCCCTCAGCTACCTCTCCAGCACCATGCCTACCTGCATGCCACTATACTCTTCACCATGATGATAACAGACTAAGCCTATGGAATTGTAAGCTCCCAACTTAAATGTTTTCTTTTATAAGATTTGCTTGGGCCAGGGTGTCTCTTCATAGCCATAGAACATGAAAACAAAGGCACGGAAAAGGGCTGAGCAACCCTAACCTCCCATATATGTTTCTTTGGGATTGAATGGGCAAAACCAAGCTCTGTCCTTAGAAGGGGACAGTGCTATTGATTTCTTGGATCTTCCATGTCCTGTCTTGTTCACTGAGTACCTAATGCTTACTAGGTCTGATGTGAAGAATGTAGATATAAATCTGGATATGATAGTTTCTGCCTTCAAAGAGTCAATGAAAAAAACAGTCATTAGAACACAGAAGGTAGGAAAGGGCACACACAGGTGGGTCACATCCAGGGCCATGATCACTGGAGAGAAGGCTTTCTATCCTTTGCTAAATATGCCAAGAAGAAGCTGTGTACTGAGTAATGAGAAACACACTGTAGATTAACTGGGACAAGAGATAACCAAACTCTCAAAGGAGGGTGGTATCTTGTGGGCAGAGAAAAGGTTAGGAATTTGGAACATTAGGGGATGTGGTCAAGCTGCAAGAGAGTCTGAGAAGAAAGAAACTATAATTTATTGTCTACTTTGGGCAAAGCACAGTGCTTATGTTTATAAACACTATTTTACATGACGGGGAGAATTTACCACGAGGAAGGAGATATTAACAGAGGTTCCTACACTTGTCCCAATTTTCATGGTTAACCAATGGTACCTCAGAGAAAACCACTGGAGCTGGGGTTCAGAGTCAAATCTAACTCCAAGAGCCAGCACTTCACTTCTGTGTCATGTGGCCTCTGACCCTAAAGGCATCCACTGACTGCTTCACCCTGTACAATGATCTCAGTTCAGGCTCTGGGGCATAGCAGCCACACTGGGATTTCTGCTACGTGCATTGGCAGATCAAATTTTCTGGAGGAAACAGACACAGACAAATGTGTTGGGAGAAGCCCTGAAAGGAGAAAAGAGGATGGAGAGAGGTGAGGACTTTGGGGCCGTTATCCTGTAAACCAAGCTTTTCCCTGCTATCAGTGAACAAGCCAAGATCACGGTGTTTGTGGATTTCAAATGCTTTTGTTGGCTTCTTTCCGAGATAGCTCTGGGACGTTTCATGCTGACACAGGGATTTTGCCTGACCTTCAAGGTGACATATATGCATCTGTATTTTTTTTAAAGTTGGGCTACAATTTCACCTGTTATCTTTTTAGACTATTTCAGCTACCCAAAAATGCACGCTAAGGCTGCAATATCCAGAATGTAGTGTGTCCTGTGTGTATACGTGATGTCAAGGGTGCCGAAGAGCTCATTTTGTTGGTAGGCAGCCTTGGGCATCTTGGCAGCACCTTCAATTAACGTCCTGCAACCTCCTTAGCTGTCTTGTAACTCAGACACTTTCCCGAAAAATTTTCAGAGCTTAATTCAGATACATTCTGGAGAATTTAAAATGAGGGGGACGACACTTCCTGAAGATTCTTCTGCAAGTCTCATACTAACCTAATGGAGCTGTAACCTCATACCCTGGGAATTTTCTTAGTTCCACATTATCAATGAGCATCGAAGGAACGATTCAGGAGATTTCCGAGTGTGCGGAGGATTATTTAAGGTACCAGTTATTTTCCCTTTTGATGTTCTTGGAGTGTTTTTCTGTTAGAGCTCTGCTTTTCTCTAGGGAATCAGTGTTTTGTTAGAACTGTTGTCGATAAAACGAATTCACCGAATAACATCTTAGCACAGGAAGAGGAAGAGAGCAAGAATCCAGTCTTTACTAAGACTCCGGACCCACCAGAGCCAGTGTGTGAAGCCATTCATATATCACCTCACTTAACCATCACGTCACAGCCAAAGGGTGGGTGCTGGTGCCCCCTTTCTCAGACAGGGAAGCCGAGACTTAAAAGCGATTACACAACTTGCTACCATCTTCTAGCATGTGTCAGTGCTTTAATTAAAAAGCACAGGTTTTTCTGATTCCAAAACACTGCTTTAATTTGTCCAAGAAATGTTTGGATATCCAGGTGAGCCATCTGAAGACCAATAAACATTAGTTGATAAGCTACCATGTCTGTCTTGGATTGAGTTCTGTCTTCCTCTTTGGTTAAGGCATCACTGAATGGGCCTATGGCATATTATTTAAATAAAAGCTACAATAAAATATCTTGATTTGGGGTCTTAAGCCACTGTGTGCATGCCTTGATTCATCCATAAGTTTTAGATAATTTAGACAGACATTCCCATTTTTTTAGTTAACAATTCTGAGGTATTTTTGTCACTTTCTTTAAAGGTTTTATAATTATTTGCTTATTTAATATTTATGAGTGTTTTGCCTGCATGTAGCTCTAATTTTAAGAAGGTAATGCTGTAATTAGGAAAACTAGAGACTGATATTCTCAGGCTGACACTGCAATTACCCCGTAGTCTGGACAGGGCACAGAGCTCCTCTCTGGACACCTGCATGGCCGAGTTACATCCTTATGCAGACCCCATATCCTCATTTCTAAACCTGGATTACGCTCTCCTCTCTGTTGGCAGTAATACTAAGAGGACTAGATAAGGTAAAAGTGCTTCATGAAGTAGAAATAACTGATAGGGGTTCCATATTTATTCTGCATCCCACGAACATGTTTTTCTTCTCTGCTGAGTGAGGCTGCCAACTTCACCTGTGCGATGTAATAATCACCCCGATTCCTTAGAATTTGAGCGTCTTCTTCTTTTTTTTAAAGATTATTTATTTATTACATATACAGTATTCTCCCACATGTGTACCTGCACCCCAGAAGAGGGCACCAGATTTCATTATAGATGGTTGTGAGCCACCATGTGGTTGCTGGAAATTGAACTCAGGACCTCTGGAAGAAGAGTCAGTGTTCTTAACTGCTGAGCCATCTCTCCAGCCTGAGTGTCTTCTTTTTATAGACAATGTCAGCTCTATCTGGGATGATTCCAGTGAAGGAATTACCCTGACCTCCCACACATTATGGCAAGTTAGAATAACCCCACCAATGTAATAATGATTTATACACCTGGAACTTTACTACCTTAAGAATAACAGCTGACATTAATTGGGCATCATCCATGTGCCAGGTGCTTTGTGTGTATTATCTCTCATTTAAACATTACTCCGTGAGGTTAAAGACTAACACCAGCCTCATCTACAAATCAGCAAGCTGAAATTTAGGGAGCTCCAGGGAACTGCTCCACATTAGATATTTAGAAAACAGTAGAGATGCAGCGAGAAGATGGCATGGATGTCTTTGTTCCCAGACACTGTAGCGACTCCTCACAGCCCCAAGATGGGATGTCTCATGATCTTGTAGACAGAAGAATAAGCATTTTGGGTCCATGTATCTGTTCCATGCCAGAACTCACCTCTCATAAGTCCTTCGTCTCCTTGCTTATAAAATGAGCCAAATGGACCAGAGAATGTGTGCAGAATGTAGACAGTAAATTGTCTTCCATGATTGGCAGCCATGGAGTAGAGAGAAGGTCTACTTAACTAAAGAGCTCTTGGACTTCCCCCTCCTGCCTTTTAGCCGCACAACCTCATTAATAACTACAGCAGACCCCTACTGTCTGGGTAATGCCCAAGGAGGACCTTTTCAGCTCCCATACCCACCAATGTAAGCAGCTCCATCTGTTACCATGTACTTGTTGCGGTTTAATTTCGGAAAGGTCTGGTTCTTTTGTTCTTTTGTTGCACAAGCATTCTCTCTTTCCAGATCAAAAAATTTCTATAAGACAAAAAGCCGAAAAAAAAATGGTAAGAAGGCAAAGCAGGTCAATTGAGAGTGTTTTGGGTCTTGTTCACAAGCACAAAGGAGCCTATTATCCAAATATCAGCAATAGACCTCACATTGGGTTATTAAAATGACACTCTTGTTACTTTGTATAGAGGAAGCTATTTTTACTCTCCATCCATATAGGCAACAACAAAGAGAATTAGCATGCTCAACTAGCTCTGTGATTAACTCTGCAACAAAGCGAACAAATGAACACAAAATTCCTTCTCTGAACAGGGCGAGAACAAGGAGGTTGTTTAATTCTCACTGCCTTATTGAGCAAGGCACACTGGCCCTGAAAGCAGTCTCCAGGCTCTCTGTGTCTTGCATGCCAACAAACTGAATGACTATTCTTACCCGGTGCTTACATTATGTCAATGGCTAACTGATTCATCTGAGAATCTGCAATGGTCAAAAGAGATTTTGCCACAATAACAAATAGTTTTCATTAGAACACCTAAGTTCATGGGCTTTTTGAATGGGCAACTAAAAAAAAATCATATAATTCAAACTATGAAATTCTTGTGTCAGTGTGACTCTAAAGTAATGATGATGATGATGATAACTATAATATTAATAGCATTATATTTCACTCAAGGCCCAGAATAGAGAAGCTTGGGAAGTGAGGGCTAGCTGAAGGGAAGGCAGGCCTTTGAAATTTGGCCAGTGTTGGATGAAGTGTCCATTGTGAATGAGCCCATGGGACTTTAAAGGCTTAGCTCAAGGGTCTCAGGTCTCCACTGCAATGAAGAACATGGATCCTAGAAAGTCTTTCAGCTCTAGCCTCTGTGAGCTGGAAGGGAAGAGAGGCAGAGGCCAGATGTGGAAGGTGGCTTCATGTATAATTTTAAGGTTCTGACAATTCTAATTTGGGTTGGGGAAATGGTTAGAGTTGGTCTAGCCTTATACCTCATGCTGGGGGAAGGGTAACTGATGATCACTAAGGGCTCATCTATTCTGAGCTTTATAGGGGAGACTTGAGACAGCAGAAACCAGACCAGTGTTGCCGACATCATTTGAGGTCATACTGTGCTGGGAGAGAAGCAAAGAGACCAAAAAGAAATACTTTATTAAATAAAGTAATTCAAGATAGCTGTGAAAATATTTTTTAGATTAAAATTTAAAAAATTATGTGTGTATATGTATGTGTGTTGAAGTGTAGGTATGTGCATGCAAGTGCAGGTGTCCAGAGAGGCCAAAGATGTCAGATTCCTGGAGCTGGAGGTATAGATAGCTGTAAGCCACCTGCATCACTTGATGTGGATGCCGGGAACTGAACTCTGGTCCTTTGCAGGAGCAGAGCTTACTTTTATTTGCTGAGCCATCTCTGCAGCTCTGAGCTGTGACAATCTTGCAAACAGCAGTCTCTTTCCGATGTCCTCAATGATACCAAGCCACATCTAGGCGGGTGATGAGAGGATCTACTTAGAGACAGAGCACTGTGCCTGGTCCCAAACCATCTATCTGCCTTGTCAGGGCTCTGTGCTTCCTGCAGACATACTGTATCCAAAGTTTTATACCCTACTTTTCTTGTAAAAGCTCCCTGACCATCTGTGTCCTAGATGATGGGGCCATGTTTCCTTCCCACCCATGCTTGTCTTGACATTTAAAAATACCTGGCCTCTGTTTTATAAAATGGCCAGCAGTGAGCTATTAATGTATGGCTTATTCAAGATTCATGACCATCTGTGTCCAAAACGGTGAAACTGAAGGGGTTCTGCAGAGGCTACTATGGCGGATTCCACTTTTCTTGTAGGATTTCGAATGCAAGAGCCTTAGAGGCAAGCACACTGTGAGGGCAGGAAGCAGCATGGTGGGGAAGGCTCCTGACTTTGAATGAAGGGAGATCAAGAGTAACCATTGGAGTGGATGTACGATGCTGTGTGCCCAAGCTCCTGCAAACCTCGTATACTCGACAGAAGATCCTCTGATGTCACTCATTGACCTCCAGGGTGCATGATGCTCACTGGGGATACCAGATCATAAACGACAACTAAGAAAAGTCTGGGCAATGCTTGGTCCACAGAAGAGAGTCCATGTCTGGTACTGGAAACCCAGGCAAAAGCCCATGTCTTGGGAGGGCGTATGCCCTGTTGGGAAAGCTATTGCCTTTATTTTGCTTAATGGGCATGCCGCTCCTGTCAAACTGCTTTCTAAATAGCTGTGTTTATGCACATAGATTAGCGTTGCTATCAGATTTGGCCTACAAAGCATCTTTCTGTAGGGGTCAGAAGTTAATAGAGAGACTCATTAGTCAAAGTATTGAGGAGAAATGACTCCTAAATGCCCGGCCATAGATGGAACTTCTAGTCTCCAAAGGCACACAGAACATCAGAAAGGGGGAAGGAGCAGGGAGAGGCAGAAAACCCTCACTTTTTGACATGACACAGCTGTTGCTGCACCTTTGGATTTAAAATAAGCTGTGATAACCTGCACATGTAAGACTGGGCCATCAACACTCTGTCATGGAAGCAGGGGTAGGGGTCATGTCGTTCCATCCTTCCCTGGTGATTTATTATCAACAGTCTGTGGTTGATAGGGATGGGAGAGGCATTTTCTTCAGGCATGTAGCTCCTCATATGGGGCCCACGCTCCTATAAACAATGCTTTTGTAAATAGTCATAAGGAAACTCACTGGGGAGAAAAAAGACTTGGGCATTGTTCTGGGTACTCTCTGCTCTCCTCACTGGTGGCAGAGCCTATCTTACCACTGCCTTTCCCAATTCACCCCCCCCCATTTTTACTGCCTTCATTTGTGCATAACAGTTTAACACATATTTTGAACACTATTGACTTCATGCGAGCCATTAGGGACAGACAGTAACTAGACATCTGGTTTCTGCATCATCTGACTTCCCTGGAGTCCTGAGTGCCACTTCAGTACTCTGGATGATGTTGTTGCTGAGCTGAAGCAACCCCAGCATTCTCTTGTCTATGAAGAGGCATCATAGACATCTGGACTGGTCTCTCAGGCCTTACCTGGCTCCCTTGTATCAACCTCTGCTTTCAGTCCTAGTATTTGATTTCAAATCCCAGTTAGAATCGTTATGCTGTCTTGGATATTTCATACACTTTCAAACCTGGCCTGCAAGACAGATGACTGGTAATAACCACAAACCCATTTCCATATTTCCAATACTTACAATGATTTGCGAATTCATAGACATGGGGGTGTCTGCTTCACTTTTAAAAGTTAAAGTTAAGCACAGAGTTGTACAGAGAAAGGGATGGAAATTCTAGAGTTCCCTATAAGTGAAGAAAGGAAAACAGATAATGGGGGCTGAGACTATGAGACCAGGACATTCTGTAAGTCTATTTCTTTTGTCCCAGTGAGACACAGCTGCCCTGCTGGACACACAAGCCTCCCTTGCCTTGTGTTGTCACCCTGTGAATGACATCTGTGACGGAACAAAAGCTGAAAGGATGCTTATCCCCTATAGGCCTAACCACCAAGTCTCTCACTCCTCCCCCTGTCTGTCTCTGGGATATGAGGGTCAGGGATAAGCCAGAAGCTAGGATTCAAGATGGATGCTTCAGAGACTCTGTCATCCCATGTCAACAGATGCCTCAGGAAGCATGGGGCCTATCACAGAGTGGGGTCTCGGCACACAGCCATTGAATACACAGGGGCTTGGTTTGAAAACTGAGGCCGAAAGGCGAAAGGATTAACAGTCATCAGTCAGCTGAAGGTGGGGAAGACAGATGCAGGCAGAGAAAACAGCACCCACAAAGGCCGGGAAGGGAGGAGGCAAGAAAAATCAAAGTGGAGCCTGAGAGTTAAGTTAGCACATTTCATGGGTGATGTGGGATTCCCCTCTGTATGCTGTGACTACTACTAGTTAATGAAGAAGCTGCTCTGGGTCTATTGCAGCACAGAATAGGGCAAGGCAGGAATTCCAAGCAGATAGAGGTGGAGAGAGTAGGTGGAGTCAAAGAGACGCCATGGAGCCGCTGGAGAAGAAAGACGCCTGCATGCTGGTACTGCTAAACCACGAGCCTCATGGTAAAATATAAAATAATGGAAATAGGTTAGTTTAGGATATAGGAGCTAGCTAGCAAGATGCTTAAGCTATTGGCCAAACAGTATTGCAATTAATATAGTTTCTGTGTGATTATTTTGGATCTGGGTGGCTGGAATGAATGAGCGGTCTCTGACAACACATGGGTACTAGGGTTTGAGTGTGAAATGCCTCCCATAGGCTCATGTGTTTGAACACTTAGTCTAGCGGGGGGTGATATTTTGGGAGGAGGTAGGACCTACCTGAAGAAGTAGGTCTGTGGGCAAGGGTGGGACTTAGATCTTGTCCCTAATAACAGCCCAAAGTCTGTCCTTCCTGACAGGCCAAGATGTAACAGGTCAAACTGTCAACTCATGCCAGCAAAGCACAAGTCCTGGCCACCATGGAACTGTGGACTTAGATCAATCCTGCCTCCCTTCACTTGCTTCTGGTCAACATTCTGTCACAGTAGTGAGAAAAGTAGCAGAAATGGGTTACTAGCAGCTCCCCACCTTGCCTTCCTCTGGGCATTCAGAGATGGATTAGCACATGCACAAGAGACAGGAGCAAGCCCAGGAGTTGGGGCTAGTGGGATGGTGGGCAGGGTCAGTGTGTATGGATGGAGGTTTTGACTCTGTCAAGATTACAAATAAGATTAGCAGGTGAATGAAGCAGTTAAAGTGTGTACTTGAAGGGGCTGAGGAGAAGGCTTGGGGGGTAAACTGTTTGCTCTCTGTGCACAGGTGAGAACCTGAGTTTGGGTTCCTAACATCCACATAAAGCTTGGCAGGCAGCTGTCTGCAACATCAGTGTTGGGGGTAGACAGAGACAGGTAGCTCCTGGAGCCTGGCAGCTATCTAGTCTATCCAAATCAGTGAGCTTCAGGTTCCTGAGAGATCCTGTCTCAAAAAAAAAAATAATAATAAAGAGAGGTAGAGAGAAAATGAGGAGGACATCTGATGTTGACCTCTGGCCTCTACATAACCCCCCGCCCCTGGGTGTGTGGTGTGCTAACATCTCTCATAGACATGCAAAGGGAATAAGCCCTTTTTATTAAATAATCCAGGCAATAAAATACTTACAACTTTTAAGCTGCAGTTGGCTATTTCTGTGCAAATAGCTTTAAGAGATGAAATGAAGTTAAATGTGAGGGGGTCAGTCTCCTTCCAGAAGCTAATGAGGAGCCGGACTTTAACACTTCGCAAAACTAATGCTTCTCTTATTTTCCCATCCAAATCTGGCCAGTAGGTTCTGCAGAAGAAGAAAAAAAACCTACCTGAGAAAGAATTTTATTAGACAACAGAATGCTTCGCTGTTCCTCTGTGCATTGCTTTATTCTGTAACATGTCAACCAACTCGCAGGATAGATTGATAACACGACCCTTTGGAGTTAGGTACCAAGAGGTGACGTTTTTCTAGGACCTCCTTATAGAAGGTCTTTACAAGGCCTATCTATAGACCTTACAGAAGGCCTCAGGTTCATGGGGCAAAGCTATGTGGAGCTAGTGTTCAGATGAACTGACCACCTTGGGTTGTCTTCAGCAGACCTCCAATGCTTTCCAGGCCTCGTTGTGGTGGAAGCATCTACTTTGGGGCAGAATTAGCTAGGACTCATTCACCTCTTCCCAGATGCCATGGCAGCCTCTATTCTTTGATGATATCCCTCTCTAATGAACGTCTGCTCTGGTTATCTGAGCTGTCCAATGCTCTTATTTCCTCATTATTTTTAACACCATCTCTATAGACCCAGCATCCTCTGGGCTGGACACTGGGAATCTTCCATCAGGCCAACAGTTTCCTCTGTCCCCTAAGCCTCTTCCCACAGCAATTCTCCCAGAAGGCTTCTCAGCCCTTGCCATGTGTTTCTATGACTACTTGGTCTCTTGGCTTAAGGCGTGCATGTGGCCATCGGCTCTACCCATTCCCCATCATGTCATTTCAAAAGTATCACTTATTCCTTATGTTAGGACAAATCATTAACTTGTGTTTTCTTAACTAAGCCTCAAACCATGCCTTCTTCTATCATCTCTTTGTAGAGATTCTGCTCATTCAATACTGCTCATTCAAATACTGCTGAGATTCCAGGCTCAGTCGCTATTTGGACAGTTATTGAGAACTACAGCCTGTCAGTGCTATAACCACTCCAGGTCTGTTCTCAGACCCTCTCACCGTCTATGACCCTCCTGCCCTCAGAACTCTCTTTCTTAAGCACACAAAGCCTGTCCTTTAGTCCTGATAGGCTACAGATCTATGATGCCCCGACGTTCCAGCTCCTCCTTGTCTCTTTTTCCTGAACAACCCAATTCCAGTTATGGTCACCTGCAGGCCACTTGTCCCTCCACCTTCCTCCTGATCTTTGCAGGACCTAAACCCTGGGTGACACTAGAATTTTCTCTGTCAGTTTCTAGGGACTACCAGGAACATTCACCCCAGCCTTCTACTGTAAACTGGTCCCTTGCCTCAATTCTTTTCTCTGTCAGCCTCACCTCTACGATCACCAACATGGCTGCTTAAAAGCAGATGTGATCCTGCTACTCCTTTCATTCAAACACCAGCGCCTACCCCAAATCATGAGACTCTCTATGAGCAGCCTCCCTAACCCCTTTGCCCCTCATCCCTGCTTCCTCTCCAGAATGGTTTCTTGCTGCCGTATCTTGGGCTCTGTGATCCAGCATTGAGCCTGGCAGGTGGTTTCCTCCACTCTGAAGTTTACTCACACTGTCCTCCTTACCTCGAAAAATCCCCTTTCCCATTCCCCACCATTTCTTGTCTACTTCATGAATGCTTTATGATGTAATTACATAACACTTACTCAATAAGCTTCCTCTAATTCTGGCATGGCATCATGGGTACCTTTCACTGCTATTTTCTGTAAACACCTTCAGTGCCATTCATGCATTTGTAGTCTACTAATCTTTCCTGTGCCCCTCTCCCTGCTTCAGTTAGCACTGCAGGGACCATATGAGTTCATTGTAATCATAAATGCACTCATCTCAACAGACAGTTGTTACATTTATACATGAATGAAGGCTGTTAGTATAGTATTTTCCCATTATTCATGGGGATCTTCCAGAGACCCCCAGAGAAGTTCTGGAAAACTTCAAATACTACTAGATACTATATGTCCCCTGCTTGGTCTTCAATGTGCAGACTCTGCAAAGAAGTATTGGCAATAATAACTAATAAAGCAGGACAATTTTAGCAATATAATATATTATAATAAGACCTATTTAAAATTCATCAATTGATTTTTAAAAATAGTGTTTTATTACTTCCTTGAGAATTTCATACAATATATTTTGATCATATATATTCCCTTCCACAAATTGCTTTTTTCCAGAACTTTCCATTTGATATTTTTAGACTGTGGTTAAACTGCGGGAGAAGGGGATTACGGAACCTTGACATGCTCACTTGTCCTTCACAATGTACCTGTGCCCTTCTGAAAGATGCCTTGCCCATGACTGAAGAGACAAATCAGGGGCCGCTCCAAGCTGAGCCCTAATCAGCCAATCAGGGAAAGAAAGAGCCCTTGTTGACTCTGGCAGGGACAAGTGAAATTGGACTTACCATTTGTTAAAATGCGGTTTTAAAAGTAAGTTTTTAGGTTGGCATCTAAGGAAATAAATAGGCTCCACCAGGGCATCTTCATGCCTGTTTGCCACCATGCCTCACTCTCATTCGTTAGTTTTGATGGTCACTGCTTGTTTGTGGTGCTGGGGAATGAACATTAGGCAAGTGCTCTGCCTCTGAGCTGGATCCCCATCTGGGGCTGTGATGTTTTTAATTGTAGGTTTTTATTGCATCACCACTGCACGCTCTGCTAGCTGGAGAGGCAGGGATCCCAACACCATCTCTAACAGATGATGTATGTTTAGATCATCTCTGTCTCGTGTGTTTCAGCTCTCTTCCTTTCATTTAGGTATTTGGCAGCGAGGAGATTACGTTTTAAGTCTAAGATATTAATTAATTCTTCAAACATGCCGTATTCACTTCTGAACCTCCCTGCTTTTTAGGATCAGTTTGATTTCTAAATAAAACTTATTTGTATGACTGAGAAGAATGTAATTATAGTCTGAATTTTTGAGCTAAATATTTCTCTTCTGTGCCCTTTTGTTTAGAGAGGTGAAGGCAGGGGCTGGAGAGATGGCTCAGAGGTTAAGAACACAGGTCTTATGTTCAATTCCCAGCACCCACAGGGTAGCTCACTACTATCTATAATGAGATCTTGTGCCCTCTTCTGATAGGCAGGTAGAACACTGTATACATAATAAAAAAAATCTTAAAAATAAAGAGAGTTGAAATTGTAGGCTTAATATTTTATTTTGTTTCTGTCCATGTCCCTGTAAGCAACCCCAGAAAGCTTGTTTATTTGCTGAGCTGAGCTCGGTGGAAACTTTCTTTAGTCTGTTGACTCCTTCTATATTTGAGGTGAATAAATGTTTCCTTTTTTTAAAATGATTTTTTTTAAAGGTTAGCACACGAAGCGATGCGTTTCATCATGGCATCTTTACTTACAGTACAAGAAGTATTTGAACAACAGCCAGAATGATAAATAGCTAAGCTATGAGCTTTCAGGTTGGTCTCTAGCTCTTTAAGCATCTTTACATTTCCCCCTACTTGTAAGATTTTTGTTTCTTTGAGACAAAGTTTCACCTTGTAGCTTAGATTGGATTTAAACGATGTAACCTTGGATGATATTGAACTTGTGACCCTCCTGTCTCAGCCTCCCAAAATCTGGGAATACAGGTATGCACCACAACTCACCACGGACCCCCGCCCTGACAATGAAAGACTTCAGTTTTGCTTATGGGGGCCATGAAACAAAGTTTTGCTAGTCTTGAGCCATCATCCTCGAATCCCGTGAACTTGGTCCTCTATTCTCCTTGGTAACAGACAACCAGGCACAATGTGTTATGTTTCCAGAGGAAAGCTGACATCTAAAATTTACTCTAAAGTCAGATAAACAAGAAATGAGAAGAGTATAAAGAGGAGGCATAGGAACGATGGGAAAGTGAGTGGGACAATCCACCAACATTCAAAAGATGCATGATGTCTTAAAGTAGCTCTGTCTTAATAGCATGCCTCTTCTAGCTCAAAATGCTTTCCCACGGTCATGAAGCGACCCATTTCTGGCAGGCTTTTTGCAATCTTGCAGTCATCTGCATAAAGATGCTACATATTATATATATGTGGGATTGGCAAGATGAAAAATATTCAAGTAATATATGGTACGCTTAATCATTTAAGCTCACTAAATGGCTATTTTGAAATTACAATTTTCTGAATGATGGAGGACCTCATTCACAGTCAGGAATGCACATTTTGGAAAGTGTTTCCTGGTCAAGCTAATTACTGAAAACGCCGACAAGCATCTAAAGATGTGCTCTTGCAAAGATGTGCCAAACAAAAGAGGGACCGCCTGGGTGTAGTTCCACATTGTGTGTGATTATTCTCCTGAAAGCTTTTATCATATGTTCTGTCCCTGAATCATTTCCAAGTTACTCTGTGACCAAACAGTGAGGAATTGAGAAGTTAACCACTGTAAAAACAGTCTTCTCTTATGGAAGGGTATACTGTCTGAGAGCCAGTATTTTAGATTCCTTTCCCCTCCTCATCCTTGAGGGCACAGAGGGATATGCTTTTCTATTTAGGTAATTTTCAAAGTGAAGTTTATGCAGCCTTCTTTCTGAGATTGCTCTCATGCCTGTAGGATAAACTAGCAAGGTACTCCTACGGAGTGAGAACCCCCAAGCCTTTAAATTGAACCCACTTGGGGAAGCAATGCACGAGGGACAGTTTGCAGATGTCCGCTCTGGCAGGACAGCACCTCAGAGCCCAGAGGCTGAGCACCCCACAGTACAGGTTGCAAAGTCCCTGACCTTTTGGTGCTCGTGCTGGAGATAGGCAGGTAGTCTGTGACAGCTATGTACACGTACTGCTTGGCATCATCAATCACGCTGTAGATGGCGTCGATGTCAAAGCTTCTGTTTTTAGGACAAAAGAGTTTGGGAGAATTCTGTGAAGATAGAAAACCTGAGATGTTAGAGTCGATTTGTAGGCATCTGTGGATTTAAAATGTTTTGTATTCGTACCAACGTAGGTCTTGGTTTATTGTTAGTTACACGGTTTGTCAGCCTCCTGTCTGCTTTTCGTTGTTGTTGTTTTTGTTTGTTGTTTGCTTTTTGAGACTAAGTTTCTCTGTGTAGCTTTGGCTGTCCTGGAACTCATTCTGTAGACCAGGCTGGCCTTGAATTCACAGAGATCCACCTGCCTAGGCCTTGAAAGTGCTGGGATTAAAGGCGTGGGCCACCGCTGCCAGACTTCCTTTCTGCTTACAGTTTACTACAAGCTAGTTTGTGTTTTGTCAAAGTTGAGGCAGGACGTGTATCACGTCCTTGAAGTCTGACTCAGGAGGGAATTTTTGCTTTCTGTACACACCTTGCTACTGTGAGAGCAACCTGTGTCAGGTTTATATGATTCTAGGACCCCTCCTGTTTGTGACTGAGGGTATTCTAAAGTATGATTTATGGACTTATATACACATGGAGTAAGCAATTTATTCTTGAAGTCATTTCATCTGAGAAGTGATGCTGGCCATAAAACTATCCAAGACACAAATCTAAAAAAATCTTATTTTTCTGGATCTTTCATAGAGTCAGGAAGAGGATTGCTGATGGTAGAAAAGGGGCATCTATAACCCGCCAAGGAAAACCGAAGTTACCGTGATGCCCATATCCATCAAGAGAGTCAGAGAAGAAAGATATCCTGCCAGACATCAGTCAAATGAGAGAAGAGG
Organism: Ondatra zibethicus; assembly: GCA_004026605.1. Lineage (NCBI taxonomy): Eukaryota > Metazoa > Chordata > Mammalia > Rodentia > Cricetidae > Ondatra > Ondatra zibethicus. Next base: position 46,815 of record PVIU01006614.1, read on the forward strand.
CAAACAGTGCTGAAGGTATTTTTCTCATGTCTGAACTTTCTCTGCTTTTAGATGCAGTTGGTATAGCAAGGGGAAGATGAATTTCAGAGTCTTAGTGTTTTCCCAGTGAGAAGGATTGAACAAGAGTGTCTCCCGTAAGCCTTGCTTTTTCCCGCAGTCCCTGTAGGAAGCATGGGTGCACAAAAGAGAGGATGAACATTTCTGGACCTGCCTGGAATAAAGGGCAGCATGGGACAATGAGAGTTCCCAAGTCATTTGTCCCCAGTGCCTTATCCTGACTTGGTGGGAATCTTGTCTTACTACATGACTCAAGGAATGAAGGTACTGAGGTGACTACCCCCCTCCACACCCAGTAGGGGCAAAGTGGCTATACGGGGGCATATTAAGGGTAAACCCTTTCTAAACATCCCTGTCCAGACAGTCCTTGTGACGGCTATTAGTGATTATCAACTGCCTAACAGTGCCTAATAGTCAACTCCACAGGATTCAGAATCATTGAAGAGATGAACCCAGGGCGGGGGGGGGGTGACTTTGAGAGAATTTTTGAATAAGGTAAACTGAGGTGGAAAGACCCGCCTTTACTGTGGGTGGCAGCATTCTATGGGCTGGAGTCTTGAAGGGAAGGCAGGCTGGTCACCGGCATTCAGCTTCTGCTGTTTTCCAACTGCAGATGTGACGGGAGCAGCTGCCCCATGCTGCTGTTTCTATGCTTTCACCACTGTGATGAGCCCCCCTCGAATGGTAAGCCAGAATCCACCCTTTCTCCATCAGGTTGCTTTTGTGAGCTATTTGGACATAGCAGTGGGAAAGGTAAGCAATCTGGTCCTCTTGGCCAGCGACAGGCAGCGTGTACATTGGATTAGTTAGTTTTCTTTTTGAAGGAAGACAAACTTCCATTCTTTAGTGGGAGGAAATGCATTGTCTCCACGACACTTAGCAAACGGGTACAGGTGGCTTTCAGGATGAACTCCTGTCTTGGGATGAGTACCCCTGAGTGTTAGTCTGTCCCCCCACCCCCATATCCCCAGCCATGGCGGTGTCCTCGTCGCCTCTGCTTGCTGACATTTGTTCAGCTGGACCCTCTGGGTGACGTGCTTCTCTGTTTGTTGTACTGCTCTCTAAATTCCAGTTCAAATACATGTTACACGTCTTCCACAGAACTCTTTCTTTCTTAGATCTTCAGACAGAGGCCACCTCTGATCTCCTAGGCTGTATGCGTCTTTCTCCTTCTTATCAACTCCTGCCCTCTCTTACTCCCTCTTTTATTCTCTCCATCTCTATCCCCAGGCTGGTGGGAACCAGGGCTTTACTTAGGTTAGCCAAGCACTTTATTGCTGGGCTACATCCCAGTTCCAGCGTAACCCTTTGAAACCTGTTGTCCCAGGGCATCTAGTGACTCCACACTGATGCACAACCCTTCCCACAATCCACCTCCGGAGTTTACTCTCTACCCCAGTTAGCACATTCAGAAATATAATGGCCTGTGCTTGCCTCTCTGTCAGCTAGACTGTCTCTACTTGATTGTAGGGACTGTGTCTTATTCATTTTCCCATATCATTAAAATCATTACATTCAAAAGATTTAATTTCCTCAGCCTGTCTGGTCTGTCTTAGACATGGCTCAGGGTACCATGGAGCAGCTGCGGAACTTCTCTCTGGACTGGTCCCTGAGGTCTGAAATACGTCAAAACACTTGTGGTTTTGTTTCAGTTAAGAACTTCCTGAGTTTCGTTCTGGGATCCCAAACTGGGCTTTGCTTTTGGAGAGAAGCACATTTAGGTGGGGAAGGGTTCGGGGCTGCTGTGCCCTGATGTCATGGGGAGAGGGAGGGCTTTAGTGATGTAGGCCAGATTCTACACTTACAGCCCAAGAACATTAGTATACACCATCTACCTTCAGTCTCCCTTCTCACTCCATCCCCTCACCCCAGCTCGTCTCCCTCTCTCCCTTCCTTCCTTTCACAGAGTTTCTTTGTGTAACCTCAGCTGTCCTGAAAATCTCTCTGTAACCCAGGCTGACCCTGAATTGTAGCAATCCTCCAGCCTCTGTCTCTCGGTCCTGGGATTACAAGCCCCACTAGGCATGGCTAGTCTGCTTCTTAACGGAGTTCCTAAGAGTCTCACCCTCTCACACTGTTGCGCTCTGAGGACTGGATAGGAGAGCAGCCAGTTCTCTGGATGGGTCACGGGCATGCTGTTGCTCTATTGGCAGATATTGCCAAGTGCCGGTCATGCTCTGGACTCAGGTCTAGGCAAGTGGCAGGTGTCAGGGGTTAGGGTAAGCTCTGTGCATTGTGGGGCTTCCGTCTAGCACCTGTTGCATGATACTGCTTCCTTTGCTGGTGCACTTGCATATCTGCCAGCTCTTGGGTTGGGCTGTTTTTATTTATTTATTTTTTTTTGTACAGCGCCTGTACCTTGTACCATGCACATATTATGTGCTCAGAAAATAGCTGTGAAATGAACATGAATGTATTTAATAAATTGATAAATGTTGTAGGGTTGTCTCACCCTAACCACTATTCTTAGCTGGAGTAGCTTCATTCTAAAAATTCCCCCCAACACATATGGAAATCATTATTAGTATTAATCTGCCTTAGTCTTTCCTGAGTTCCCTTTGCCTAACACAATGCCTGGGGCTTGGCAGGTGCTTCATGTGTCTGTTAAGAGAAGGCATGATTGTCTACACCGATGTCCTTGCATCTGGGGGCTTGGTTCTACCCCTATAAACATATAATGTTTCTTAATTTATAACAACATGAAAAACTGATGTACCGCTCCGCTAGGATGCTAACTAGTTCCCACTGAGCAGAGAGGTGGCCGCTACAGCCCCTTCAGCACCTAGAAGGAATGTGACAATCCTGATGATGTGTGTTCTTTTATTCCACAGTTGAAGTAGAAGGCAAAACTACAGAGCCCGTTTTATGTTTCAGCTGACTTTACTGATCAAAAATTCTTGAGGCACCCCATGTCTGGCTTAATCTAGGTTTTTCCTTGGATGAGCAAGTGCTGGATGTCTGCATGTCTTATTCTGCATACTCAGTCGGTAAGTACTTTGTAGAGAATTGGGTAGGCTTCTGATTTACTTCACAATGGTCTCCTGGTTTTTAAAAAGTCCATGATGTCTTTCTAGAACACACACACACACACACACACACACACACACACACACACACACACACACACACACGCACACACACACACACACTGAGATATAACCAAACATGGAAAGAAAACCCACAGAAAAGAAGAGAAGATTTGCAAATCATTCATTTGCTAAGGGCCTTGTACAAAGAATGTAGAAAACCTCCCTAGGAACTCTAGGAAACCGAGCAAGAATGAAAGATGCAGTCAGCACACAGGGACACTCACATGACAGGCACTGGGAAGGGTAACGTGAGAAAGAAATAAGAAGGAGCATGGACACGTGGCAGCTGGGATTTTAGAACAGCGCGGTCAGTTTTGGAAAGCAGTTTAACAGTACCTCAGAATGGTGAACAATCAGCAATTCTTCCTAAGTATAAGTCCCAAAGACCTGAAACCGTATTTATATAGAATATTGGATATGAATGTTCACAGGGTCATATGCACAAGAACTCGAATATAGAAACACCAAACGCCCATCAACCAACACACACACAAAATATTACATCTTTATAATACGCTATTACTTAGCCATAGAAAGAAGCAAAGGAACTACCTATAAATCCATAAATCCATGCTACAACATGCTTGGAACATGCTAGGTGAAAAACAAAACAGTCACAAAAGACTACATTTTGTAATACTACATTTAGCTAGAATCTCCATGTCTAGATCAGAACTCTCTGGACTGAGGGAGGGAAAGCAGAATGTAGCTGCTGCTGATTATGGTTCCCTTGCGTGAAGAAAGCATCCTGAAATTTCATGATGCCGATGACTGAGAGCCTTTTGGATACACCAAAGCTCACAGAATTAGAAACTCTAAAAGGGCTAAGTTCAGTAAATAACTTATACTCGAGAAAGCTGTTAGAATGTAAGTATTAATATAAAGCGGAAGTTTTAAGAAGGAATATAGTATGACACTTTTCCCATAGCAGCCCTGAGTTCTTTTCTGTGTCTTCCCCTCTCAGCTAACACAGCTCAGTCTCCATGACTGATAGGTGGATGAACTAAATAAGAACAATAAATGAAACTTTTCTCATTCCCAGATCAATATAAACAAAGCTTTGGCAATACACAAAGAAAGCAATTGCGTAATTTTTTTCAAGTACATTAAGGTCTGCAAAAAGAAATCTACAAGACATAGAACCTTCCACGACCCATTTCCATCTTCTGACTTTAAATACATGAAAATTACAATTACCTGGTACCCAGGCACTAGAAGTCATAAAGATAAATCTAACCAAGTATCAATTTGTGGTTCATGAGAAAGTTATAAATAATTCCTATTTTTATAACTTGAAATTTGTATTTAATTTTAGTGAGTTAAAAATGATCAAAACTCTATATCATATCTGGAAATTTGTGTTTAATTTTAGTGAGTTAGGAATGATCATACGTATAATTTTAGGACAGGTGATTTTTCAAGTCTTCAGATATTCTGTGTGTGTGTTCAACTTAGTTTTGGACTGTCAACTTCCAAAAATATGATGTACTATTTTAAGATTTTTTTACAACAAATATATTGAACTTAAATTAGTTTGCCTTGGCATTTGCTTGGCATGTATTACTAAAAAAGCTATATACATTCTGGAAATTTCCATCAATATCACTACCAATAAATCCAGTCCAACATTTATTTATTTACTGCTGCTTTCAAAGCATTGAGTGAGGTTCTGGGAATATCAATTATACAGAGAGTATGCAATCTTTAGAGCCTTATAAAATTATGGGGAAGTCATCATAAACAAATAATTGCAAAGCTCTGATAAACAGTAGAGTGAGAGCAAGAAGCTAGCTCTGAATGCGGGGCTTCTCTGAGGGTTAAAAACAAATACAGGTAAGATTCTATATCTCCTCAAAATCAGGCGTGTGTGTGTGTATGTGTGTGTGCATGAGTATATGCATGCACACACATATATAAAATTAAACTGCATGAGTATGCTGGTTGATTTTTGTCAACTTGACACAAACCTAGACATATCTGGGAAGAGGAAATCTTAATTGAAAAAAATCTCTTCATGAGATTGGCCTGTAGGCAACTCTGTGAAGAATTGTCTTGATCAATGATTGATGTGGGAGAGCCCAGATCATTGTAAATGGTGCTGTTTCTGGGCTGGTGGTCACAAAATAGTACAAGAAAGCAGGCTGAGCAAGCCATAAAGAGCAAGCCAGTAAGCAGCACTCCTCCATGGCCTCTGCATCAGTTCCTGCCTCCAGGCCCCCACCTTGAGCTCCTGCACTGTTTTCCCTGAATAATGGACTACAAGCTGTCAGATGAATAAGCCCTTTCTTCTTCAAGATGATTTTGGTTACGGTGTTTTATCACAGCAATAGGAAGCTAAGATAATGAGTGAAAACATAAGATTTATCTTTCTGAATCTTGCTAATTTCTTTAAACAGTATCTCCAACTCCATCCATTTTCCCAAGAATGACATTAATTCCATTTTTCTTTATGGTTGAATAAAATTCACATATATACGTGTGTGCACTCTGTCTTTTTTAATCTTTTCATCTGCTGGAGGGCGTCATGGCTGCTTTTTACATTCTGTGACTAGCATAGTAATAAACTAGAATCTACATGTGTCTTTGAGTTGTGTTGACCCAAATTCCTTTCAGTAGATGCTCAGGAGTGGTGTAGCTGGATCACATGGTAACTTTCTTCTCAGGTTTTTGAGGAACCTCCATATTGATTTTCACAGTGGCTACACTGCTTTACATCACCAGGAACTATATATATATAATATATATATCCCTTCCCCTACATCCTCACTAGCATTTTCTGTCATTTGTTTTCTTGGTGATAGCCATTCTAACTTGGGTGAGATAGATCCTAATGTAGTTTTAATTTGCATTTCCCTGATAACTAAAGATAAAGACTTTTTTATATTTTTACTGTCATTTGTTTTTTCTTCCTCTAAGAATGGTCTGACTCATCTGTTCATTTGTTGATTGGATGACAGTTTTGGGGTACTTAATTTCTGATGTATTTATGGATTATAGGTATTAATTTTCTGTCATATAGTCAAAACTGTTTTTTATTTGGTATCTGTTGGATTTAAGTTAAAGGTATAGTTGATATTATTAATGAGAAGATAAAATAAATCAAATGAAAATAGAAAATAAGCTTTAATAACTTTAAAAGCTAACTACCACCCAGACCCAGAAAGACACATACATTATCTACTCACTCATAAGTGACTTTTAGACATAAAGCAAAGAAAAACCAGCCTACAGTCCATAACCCCAAAGAATCTAGACAACAATGAGAACCCTAAGAGAGAAATACATGGATCTACATAGGAAGGAGAAAAAGTCAAGTGGTGTAGGAGGTCCTTCTGTCTATGTGTTGCTTTCATTCGTTGAATAAAGAAACTGCCTTGGCCTTTTGATAGGGCAGAAATTAGGTAGGCAGAGTAGACAGAACTGAATGTTGGGAAGAAGGACAGACAGGCAGATGCCGTGAATCTCCTGCCTGAGACAGATGTAGGTTAGAATCTTGCCAGTAAGCCACAGTCACATGGTGATACACAGATTTAATAGAAATGGGTTAATCAAGATGTGAGAGTTAGCCAATAAGAGGCTAGAGCTAATGGGCCAGGCAGTGATTTAATTAATACAATTTCTGTGTGATTATTTTGGGGGTTAAGCTAGCCGGGCAGCCATGATGAAAAGCAGGCCCGCTCCTCCTTTATTGGTTGAATAAAGAAACTGACAAGATCTCCTGAGTAAATTGGGATCATGGGGCGGAGGAGCATGAGAGAGGGTAGAAGGGGTTGTGGAGGCAGGGAGGGAAGCAAAAAAATATGTATAGCTCAATAAAAAACAATTTTAAAAAGTTAACTACTAGAATATGTGTTTTCCAGTTCATTTGCTAGCTATCTCATTTTCAGTGAAGAGGTGTCAGAATAAAGAGCTTGCACTGTCAAGGGGTTGAACTGAGGACCCAAGCCTCTCTATGGTAGAGATGGCAATGCTAGAATAGACAAAGGCAACACCTGCCCTTTTAAATGTGGACAAGAATCTTACTCACTTATCTCTAAGATTCACACCTTAAATTCAAGCTACACAATCGTCCAAAATATTGCTCATTCGTGCATTTACTTCCTGTTGCCTCTCATCTATTTTTCTGGATCCCTTGTTTGAGGCACGATGTCACTTTGTTTCCCATTGTTGCTTATGTACAGATTGGGAACACACTCTAGCCTTGGGGTACTACAGTTCTCTGGAGATGCAATGAAAATGTGCTTCTAAAAGGCTCTCTGTAGTTATTCCACTTGCTACTGCATTTTGTAGGAGCCAGCGGGACAAGGGCACCACAAATACCCCAGAGAACCAAGTAACCTGGGCTCATAGGGGTTACAAAGACTGAACCGACAACCAGGGAACCTGCATGGGACTGACCTAGGCCCTCTGCAAGTATGTTACAATTGCGTAACTTGATCTTTGTGAGACTCCTAACAGTAGAGGCTGACTCTGACTCTGTTGCCTGTTTTTAGGACCTATTCCTCCTATTAGATTGCCTCATTCAGCCTTAATAGAAGAGGAAGCGTCTAGTCTCATTGCAACATGATGTGTCATGGCTGGCTGATATCCATGGGAGGTTCATCCCATACGGGAAGAGAAACAGAGGAGGAGGAGTGGATGGGGCTTGGGGGAGAAATTGGAAGGAGAGGAGGGAGGGGAAACTTTGACTGTAAAACCAACCAACCAACAAAAAGTCTCACCACCCCATGGAAGGCCCCCATACCCATTTTCAGCTCTTTGTGCTTATGTGAATTTGTTATTTTAGACAAACATCTTCACCCTCCTTTGGACCATCTTGTGCTGTCTTCTGGACATTCAGAGTATGCTTTCATTTAAAAGGGTGGAAAGGATATAGTTTATTACTCTTCAATAAATGCTCTCTGGTACATAAGAGTCATTGGCATAAACACCCTGGCACCCATCCAGGGAGGAAGAACAGTAGTCACGTGAAAGCAGGGTTTAGAGAAGACTGGCTGAGCACCAGGATGAACTCAGGGATGTGATTCAGGTCCGACTCATGAGGTCTCGCCATAGGTCAGGTGTTAATTCTTAATTGTTCTAGAATTTGGAGAGACTGGGGTTGGAGGCCCAGATATACACAATCCCAGTTCCTAGTGACAGCATGAGGGGTGGGTAGTGGGGTGTTAACAGGACATGAGGATGGGGTGCTGGTTTTCACCAGAGTCAGAAGCCTCAGACATCAGGGGTGGCCTTGTGCTGGCTTGCCTCAAGCAAATACGTCAGCTCTGGCATCATCTGTTTTCCATACTCGTTCCCTCAGATTGGTCTCATCAGGTTTCTACTGTAGATAGGTTGGGGACCACGGAGGAAGGGCTCATCAGCTGTCAACCCAGGGGGCTGGGTCCTCTGTGGTGCTTTCCGCATGATGGGCTTTGAGCCCCTGGGTAGTTTTAGTATCTTCTTTTGCAAAATGGCCACAATGGAATCACAACTCCACTCCCACAGACTCAGGGAACATTGCAAAAGAAAGCACACAGAAAGATTGCAAGAGCCAGAGGTCAGTGGGGACTGTCACAGTAATAGTGCCTTCTGGACATGACTGGGCTATTGTACTAATGTTCTCACACAGTAGTTGTGGTTGCATGTAAGACCTACACGATATCAAGCCAGTCAGCATCCCATGATACAGGCGTGATCCCAAGGACCACCTCTAGCTGAGACTATTGGCAGTTCAAGGCTTCTAGAGGAGGTATAGTCAGTTTTGCTCCAAGGTTTGGTCTCTGCTATGCTGCCCATGCTATAGTCAACGGCCTTACACCCATGTCCACAGGGGCAGTGCTAACTGGACTCAGTGGGTTACAAGAAAAAGAGGCTAAGAGGTTGGGGTGTGAGGGGGTTCTGGGAGGAGCTGGAGAGGCTGGTTTACAGAGCTTTGGAGGACAGAAGTTGTGGGGAGTGATGAAGCAATGAGGGTATATGACTCACCGACACAAAGGCTTGTGACTTGGTTTCATTCAACTGGAGCTGAAGCTTCTTCTCATTGTCATAGACTCCGTATAGTCTCTTGGACCAGGTCTGAGGTACTCTGCTCTTGAATTTTAATGAGCTATATAAAGCGAATATCCTTTGTAAATCTAGGACCAGGCAGCTGCAGTTGTAGAAGATGACACCGAGTTCTTTCATCTGTGAAATTAAAATTGAGAGCATCAACATGGGGTGCAATTGATGATGTTATTTTCAGAGGAAAAAAATGCATAAGAGTGCTGTAGAGGAGACATCTTTTTTAAATGCATTTTTTGTTACATATGCAGATAGGACCACATAATAGCATATAGAAGAAATATATCCTGAAATGTTTGTATACAGGAATAGAACTTTTCCTGCCTTTTTGCATTTGCCCTTTTACAGAGACAATTTTACCAACTACAGTTTTAATATTGGCTTTTCACATTTTTTTCCTCAACACCATTTTTTAAATGGATATTTAAGCAGCAAGACAATGACCCTCCATTGCAACATTTCAGAATGGTTACAGATATAGATCCTGGAGCTACACTGCCTGGAAATTGCCCCCAGCTCCACAGTGTTAGAGCCATGTGATTTCAGGGTAATATACTTAATCTCTGGACCTCAGTGTCTTCTTACATGAAGTGGAGGCAATAGTGTTAACCGCATAGCTGGAGTTGCTGGAACAGACTGGTTAATACATGTAAGAACAGTGCTCACAGTCATTAAAAATTATGGCAAATTGTTATTCTTATTAAAATTGCACACCCCTTGACTGCAGCACACCAACTCCCTGTGCTGAAGAGACCATGGAGGTATTTTTGTCCCTCTTTTCTCAGTGCACAAGAAGGAAAGTGAAGCCCACAGAGTTAAGTAAAATTACAAGGCAGAAACCATATCAGGGGTAAATTAGAAATTTGATTGCAAGTTTTGTGTATGGTGGTTAGAGATACCCAAGCAAAGACCTCAATGGCTCCCTCTGAGCCTACTGTGTCTTTGTGAAAAGTGTTTACTATCTTTGACTTGCTTACAGTAACAATGTAAAGTTTTGATTGGAAAAGAGAGGGGCACACATGTGAATGCATTATATGACCTGATCTCCCAGTTAAGGGTGGTTTGGGAGACCTGGGCTCCTGAAGACCAAAGCAGAAATATTAAATTTTCTTCCAGTCTGTCTCTTTCTCCAGGAAAGACTGCCTACCATGTAGCAATTGTATGCCCTTGTCCCCCCAGGCACTACCAGTACAACATACTATGGGGGGGGCTTCTGTGTTTATCTATTTAACCCACTCAGGAACTTGTCTCTATTTTCTTGCTAATGTAAAAAATAACACGATCATCCTTGGACATATTCTTGTGTGCTTTTGTGCAGGCATTTCTTCAGTATTGAGTATTGCAGTCAGAGAAACAAGCACATTACGGTTAAGAAAATAAAAGGTTTCAATGAACAGGGAGATCAGAAATATGCAAAGACACTTATTTATGATTTAGGCCTTTTAACCAGAGCTGAGTGGCTGGAGCTAAGCATGAAGCGGAGAATGTGTGTGTGTATACAACTCTAAGTGTTCAATGATCTCTTTCCAGGCGATGGGGTGCTGTGGGACAATGTCTTTTATCCTGTCACTTGTATTATTTTTAATAAAATGCTGATTGGCCAGTAGCTGTGCAGGAAGTAGAGGTGGGGTGACCAGGCAGGAAGTAACAGCAGGGCAATGAGAATTCTGGGAAGAGGGAAGTTTCAGTCTGCAGTCGTGACCCAGATGCAGAGGATGCAAGATGTGACTGCCTCTCCAAAAAGGTACCAAGCCACGTGGCTAACACAGGCAAGAATTATGGGCTAATATAAGTTATAAGAGTTAATAAGAAGCCTGAGATACTAGGCCAATCAGTTTATAATTAATATAGACCTCTGTGTGATTTCTTTGGGACTTAATGACTGTGAGAACTGGGCAGGACAGAAAACTCAGTCAAGAATGAGGTAGAATTAGAGTGAGGATGTTGGATTCCCAAAGACTTTTGATGGATGAGCATCTGATGTTTCCACTGGAGGATGTGGGGAAGGCAGTAAGAGGGAGGCTTGTTTCCAGAAACCACCCATATTACTCTTTTGTTTGTTTGTTTTGTTTTTGTTTTCTGAGATAAGGTTTCTCTGTGTATTTCTGGCTGTTAGATCTGCCTGCCCCTCCCTCCTGAGTGGTGGAATTAAAGGCATGCACCACCACTGCCAGACTTTCTTCAAAAAATATATATTCATTTTATTTGTAATTATATGTATGTGTGTATACGGGTTATGTGTGTATGTAGGTTATATGTGTATATGGGTTATGTGTGTATGTGGTTTATGTGTGTATATGTGTATGTGGGTTATGTGTGTATGTGTGTATATGTGTATGTGGGTTATATATGTATGTGTGTATATGTGGGTTATGTGTGTATGTGGGTTACGTATGTATGTGTATATATATGTGGGTTATGTGTGTATGTGGTTTATGTGTGTATGTTGGTTATGTATGTATGTGGGTTATGTGTGTAATGTATGTATGTGTATATATATGTGGTTATGTGTGTATGTGGGTTATGTATGTATGTGGGTTATGTGTGTAATGTATGTATGTGTATATATGTGGTTATGTGTGTATGTGGGTTATGTGTGTATGTGGGTTATGTATGTATGTGGATTATATGTGTATGTGGGTTATGTGTGTATGTGGGTTATGTGTGTATGTGGGTTATGTGTGTATGTGGGTTATGTGTGTATGTGGGTTATGTGTGTATGTGGGTTATGTGGGTGATGTGCATGTGTGAGTGCAGACTCCTGAAGCAACTAGAAGACGGTCTCAGACCTCCTAGAGCTAGAGTTAAGAGCAGCCGTGAGCCTCTTTGACATGGATGCTGGGAACCAAATTCAGGGCCCTCCAAGAGCAATATTCACTCTTAACCTCTGAGCCATCCCAGGCCAAAGGAACCCTCTTGTTTAAGAAAAGTCTTTTAATTTTATATTGTGTTCTTTCGTGAGTTTGATGAGCACCATGTGCATGCAATGCCTGCAGAAGCCAGAAGAGGGCAGCAAATCTCCTGGAACTGGAGTTATAGACGCCTGGGATCCACTGTGGGAGTACTGGGAACCAAACCTGGGTCCTGTGCAGGGGCAGTAAGTGTTTTCAAACTCTGAGCTGTTCTCCAGCTTCCCACAGTAACTCTTAAAACACAGTCTGTTAGGCTCTACACTCCAGTGTTTGTAATGTGGGAGATTTAGCCTAGGAGAAATGTCTCACTGACCCATAGAAGGCCAGATATTCCTACTGATGATCAAGTGTCAACTTGTGGGAGTCTCCAGATTGACCTTAGGCTAGCCTTGCCAGGGGGTCTCCCTGTGACCATCTTCAGCTTTGTTACTCCAGGACCCTTGTACCACAAGGGCTGTTCTGTTAAAGTCTCAGCACCAGGGAACATTGGGTTGGTCTGCTATAAGGACGTCTGGTTAAGGACACAGCTTGTTTGCATTTTGGACCAACAGTTATTTCAAGGGCCAGACATCCATCCAGAAGACATCTCCTGACCAGTTACTCAGCCCTGAAGCTGGCACAGTCCCCAGCTCCAGACACCCAGTATAAAGCCACAGAAGAAAAATACCATGTATCATAAAATCATGACGCCACCTAAAATGAGCAGTACTGGAGATTATCAGGCAGCAGTGTTTCTTTACATAGGTGTGAATACTTGAACAAAAGCCCATCTCCACCCAGAGATGTGAAAAGGGTAGGGGAAAATGGCTGCCACTGAAATTAGGTAAATTCACGAGGCTTTGGATCTCACTGAGATCATCAGACAACCCTGTTCTTGAGGCTGAATGCAATTCTCTCCATAGATTCTGTCAAGAAGCTCAGAGGAATTCTCCTGGGAAATCAGACAGATAAAAACAGACTTTCCCATAAGCTTGTATCACCATCTCGTGACTAAACTTAGGGACAGGAAGAATTGTATTAGCATTGTGGCCCCTCAGTTTATTTACCATGGCTCCTTGCTGGCTGTGGACAAGCTCTCCAACTTCCTTTTGTCACCGAGAAAGACAAAAGCCAGCCATGACACCTGGGGAACGGCATGTGGCTCTCAGTCATGTCTTTGTGTTTCTGGGATCTGGTTTGAGCCTTCAGTTGTCTGTGAAAAAGTTTTATAGAATATTGTCACAGACAGGGTCACCCTGTGGGTATTCATGGCGGACCTGAGCAAAGTTGAGACCTTGTACTCGCGACTGAACACACGCTTACCTACGTGAACATCATTGAGCCATGAAAATGACCAAACATGCCTTAGTCAAGCTCACTGTGTTTTACCCACCACAGCTTAGCTCACCTCATTAACACTCCCATACAGATGAGACTTATTAGGACATCCACTCGTAGATGCTCCCTCCTCCCCACCAGTGCTCAATCATGAACAAAGCCTTGCTTTGCTGTGGGATAATGCTCTTGTACACTGTAAATATTTGTCACTTGTATTAGTCTAATGAAATGCTGATTGGCCAGTAGCCAGGTAGGAAGTAGAGGCGGGGTGACCAGACTAAGAGAATTCTGGGAAGAGGAAAGGCAGAGAGTCACCAGGCAGATGCAGAGGAAGCCAGATGAGAATGCCTTACTGAGAAAAGATACCAAGTCACATGGCTAAACATAGATGAGAATTATGGGTTAATTTAAGTTGTAAGAGCTAGTTAATAATAAGCCTGAGCTAACAGGTGAAACAGTTTATAATTAATATAAGCCTCTGTGTGTTTATTTGGGACTGAATGGCTATGGGACTGGATAGGACAGAATCTTCTGTCTACATTGCTTCCTCAAGTACTTCCCCAAGCCAACAAACAGAAACCTGAAACCATAACATGCCCTAGAACTAACTTACTGAGATGCCTCATGAACCTTTTCACAATAGCTGGTTGTCTCCCTACACCTTCCTGTTGACCTTTGGCTGGGGGAGGTGACCCAGCCTGCTCCCTACACCCATGTCATAGGGCTGTGAGGACAGAGAGGTGGGTGCAGCAGCACAGTGAGCATTGCTTGACAAGCTATGTTTAGACAAAGTGCTAGGTATTCAGCATCACTCTAGATGACGTGTCAAGCTGTTCAGCAGCAGTGCAGGGGTATTTCAAGGCAATGGTGATGCCTGTGGACAAGCGTGGAGAAGGATGGCACATTTGGAAGAGGTTTTCTCCCTGGTACATAAAGCCAAATAGTCCTCTTGAGACACTTGTGGTCTCTTTCTGTGATAGACTTGATCCTAGAACATGTGCCATCACATTTGTTAATCTGGGTATCTGGTGAACCAAATCTTCAAAATTAATGGGAAAATTGGAAGCATGACATAAAAGTGCTTATTTGATGAGAAATAACAGAAGCAGCACTCATTGGTCTCTATGTTCTGGGGACTGCTCCAAATGTTTCACACATCTGTGTCTTAAAATCATTTTTGTTATCAAGCATCCATTTATCCTGGCACACACAGTAATGACTTTCACAGAGACATTTTCATGTAAGTAGATCATGGACTTGGACCACACTCATCCTCTCCTTGTTCTTTCTCATCTCTCTGTCTTTTTTTACCCATTTATTTCTGTCAGGCAGTCTCGCTTCTATTTTTATATCTTATATAGTACATGGTTCATATAACTATATAAAATAGAAGATCTACAAATGTGAAAAAGCATGTCACTGGTTTTGCTGCGTGACTTAGTTCACAGAATGTCATGACCCCCTGCTGTGGTCATCTTCATGGAGATGGCCCACCTTTGTCCTCTTTTATGGCCAAATCATACTGTATTGTGCATTTATTCCACATTTTTTTCATCTGTCGAGCTGCTGTTGGACAACTAGCCTGATTCTATAACTTGACTGTTGTCAACAGTGGGCCAACACATCTGCTTTCTTAAACTTCTCTTGAAACCCACCTGAGATGTAAGGAAGCCGAGGTGTGGAGAGATCAAATGGCTTGCGCAGATGTAAGGAAGCCGAGGTGTGGAGAGATCAAATGGCTTGCGCAGATGCGTTTCAAGGAAAGAGGCTGAGCTTACAGAACTTAATGACAGATAGATGTTGCATTTGTAGGAATACTTCTTTAGGAGGGATATCTTTTCATTTATCTGCATCTTTAATTTCTTTTTATTGATTTAATGTTTTTGAGAATTTCCATGAGTATTTCACATCATCCATGTCATCCTGTGTCCTCCCTGACTCCATCTCAAATTCATGACCTTTCCTTTACTATTCACATACACACGCACACATGCACACATACACACACACTCATATGCTCACACACATTCACACATGCATCTACATACACACAAACACATGTGCATGCACACACATACACACACATGCACACACATATGTACACACACACATATACCACTTACTGTGTCTATTTAGTTTTGCTCATCTGTGCATGTGTTTATGGCTGACCACTTGGGACTGAATAGCCTACTGAAGAGGGCCTACTCTCCCTCTCTCATCAGCCATTAATTGCCTATAATGCTTCATGCAGGGCCTGAGTCTCGTGAAATTTCTCCCATCCTTGTAGGCGTGTCACCTGTCTTTGTCATTGTGTGGGTCTTATTTAGGCAACCATATTGTTGAGGTTCTGTGGGTGCAACTTTCCTGCCACGTGTAGAAGTTGCAGATGCCATAGGCCTCTGGTTCTTACACTCCCTCAACTCTTCTTTCATGATATTCTCTGAGCCTGAGGTGCAGGAACTGTATTGAAGATGGCTCACTTAAGGTGTCTACAGGACTGGAATTTATAAGAATTTCTTTGTTTTTGTTTTTTGGCTTTATTATTTTTTCTTTTTTTTGAGACAGGGATTCTTTGTGTAACAGCCCTGGTTGTCCTGGAACTTGCTCCGTAGCCCAGGCTGTCCTCAAACCCAAAGAGATCTGCCTGCCTCTGGCACCCAACTGCTGGGATTAAACGTATGAGCCACCTCACCTGACCTTGTAAGAATAATTTAAGATAAATAAGTAATGTACTTTGGCCATGTTTCTCCACCTACCCTCCTACCCTCTTCTTTCTCTCTTTTCCATTTCTTTAGTTTCCTTCATCCCCCTACATGATTTTGTCTCTAGTTTCATCTCATAATAACAAGATGAATCTATGTAGCTCTATAAAATGTAGGGTTCAAAGTGTGAAATATTTGTTGCAAATAGAGTGTTCCCCAAGCAGAACACTTGAGTTGAGATGTTCCCTGGTAGTGAAGGCCAAGTCCTGCTGTTTATTTCTGTGCCCTCTTTCTGTCTGATCAGGAGTCCTGCATCTCAAAATTAAGTAAAAATTAGGGAAAACACGACATCACACTAGATCTTTTTTTCTTTTACCTAAGTTTATTTGTTTGAGATAGGGTCTCACAATATACCCCGACTGCCTAGATCTTGTTATGTAGATCAGGCTGGCCTCAAATGTACAGTAATTCTCCTGCCTCTCTTCCTTAGTTCAGGGATTACAGTGTTTTGCACTGTGCACAGCTGAAACCCATTTCTGTTTGTTTTCTTAGGATTGGTAGGAGCTGGTCATCAGAGTGAATGAAGAGATTCCTCATCACTAGGACACAAGCAGCAGCTTCACGGCAGCCAGGCGTGATGGGTTTGTGGAGCAGCAGCCAGGGCAGGCGTCTGATGGATTCTCCCGTCAGCATCACAGGGAGTGGAAAGGCATTAGCCTCATTGTCTCCTGTACTTCAGAGTAATTAATGCAACTAGCCAAACCACAGTTTAGTTTATCATCCACACATGTCCAGGGTGTTGTTTCCATAATTTTATAGTAATGTAAACAAGTACTTTTTCAAAAAATTTCCTGACAAAGACAAAAGGCCCTGCAACTGTGAACGTCTGGGCTCCCAGTTAGCTGCTGATTAATATTTTGAGTGACCGCAGGCGACTTAATCACTGTGAACTCTAGCTTTGTTTCTTTCAACCTTGAAGGTGAAATCTTTGTTATTGATGATAAAATAAGAAATAATAGCACTTTGAAGGCTCCTCGATATTTCCTGCCAGAAACGTACCCACTGTCCTGGCCCTTTATTCCGCACTAGGTGGCTGGTACCATTTAACTCACTGATGTCCGGTTTTCTCTGCCTGCCACATGGGAATAATGGAGCCTGCCTGAAGGAACTGCAGTAATGGAAGAGACAGGCAAGCATACGAGAACTTCAGGGCAGCTAGTTCAGCTTTGTTTCAAAACTAAGAAAATGGAAGATAACAAAGGAAACTGATTTGTCACAAAACGATGACTTGTAACGCTGGGTCTCAAGCAAGATGTTTTTCAAAAAAGCTATGAAAGTACTATACTATGTCGTTTGCCTCCCTGAGCTCTTCAGCTCCCTCTTCCTCCTTTCTGTTATCCCAAGTTCATCAGTGCTTAATCTTTAAAAAAGTTTTATTCATTTTATGTGTGCACGCATGAGTATGTGCACATGTGTATATATGTGTTCATGTGTGTGTATGTGCACATGTACACACATGCATCTTAAAGCCCATGCATAGAGGTCAGATACTAACTTAGGGGAGCCCCCTCTCTCCTTTTCCTCTGTGTATTCTGAGATCATCCTCCAGTTGCCAGGCTTAGGGGCAGATGCCATTACCTGCTGAGTCACCTCACTAGCCTCAATGCTTCATCTTTTTAAGGATCTGAAAACTTTCCAGACTACTCTTTTTTTGTTTTTTATTAATCTTTTATTTTTATTAATTTTTAAATTAGTTTTTTAATTAATTTTCATTGCAAAAATTCACACAACAATCTCTTGAGCTTATTTTGGAAAAGGTAAATCAGTAGGCAAGACCTTGACAGGTTAAGGACAGGAGAAGATTCATGGAGAAATCTTGGAGGAAGGAAGCCTGCTAGTAGAATGGGATGAAATCATTGAAAACGCACTGCAGTTATTTTGGGAGGTACTTCCATTTCATCTTCCTTCTTTAGAAGAGTTGAAAGGATTCCAAACTGGCACCCTGGTTCTCCCGTCATTCCTGCTCTTATCTTATTATTAGTATTATTTTTAAATGGTCTTAAGACAGGGTCTTACTCTGTAGTTCAGGCTATTTCAAACCCTCATCTTTCTGCCTTAGTATCTGAAGTACTGGGGTTATAGGCGTCTGTCTTCTCAATGACAACAGGCAAATTGAAATCATCTCAGCTTCAAGTGACTGTGTTTTGTAACCTTCTCAAGTCCCTCCAAGGATCTAGTGACTCATAAAACACGGGGTCAAATCCAAGCAACTCCAACTTCCCTTCATATATATAAAACATCCCACCCCTTCCACACCAGGATAATTATTGTTATCATGATGCTTAGCAGCCATGCAGAGATGAAGTCATTGAGGAACCCAGAACAGAGATTTCCTCTGTAAGTACGTTGGCAAACACATGAATCTTGCTATCTTGTTCTATACTTTATTGCCAAAGTGAATTTATCAAATCAGAGGGAAGTGGACAAGAAGATGGAATGAGAAGTTTTCATCTTAGACTTTGTAATTCGCACAACTAATTCAAAGTCAGGTTCGAGTTGGACTTCTTGAGAGACAAAAAGGCTGTGGTTTGGAGATTTTTCAGAGGAAAAGGACCTCCGTATTTCCTCCTGTTTGCTCCTTTTTAATTCAGATTGCAGGCTCCCACAGTTCTCAGGATTGCCTCTGAGGCAGGGATGTTCCGGGGCACTTGTACCCTAACAGTGGGACAAATGAGGGGTGGTGGGTCTTTTAAAAACCTATCTAGACATCCAGCCCCATTGTCCCCCTCTTTTCCCTGCCCACATGGCTCTAGGAACATATTAGGATGACCAGAGGAGACATGGCTTCTCTAGACCAGAGGGCTGGGCTCCCACTAGGCCAGCTGACACCCTGATTGCAGTGGATGACTGTCCCTGGAGTTCATCAGCCTGGTAAGGTGGGCAAGGACTAAATTTTACCTACCTCCTTCCTGCTTTGGGGAAAGAGCCTTGTCGTTTTGTGTCTGTAACTGTAACTTCTTTCATATATCTGTGAATAAGGAATGAAGAACACAGGATTCGGAGGAATCTGACTTAAAAGCCTCTCCTCTTAGGGCTAGCTTTTATAATAGCAGAATTTGTTACACAAGCTTCCAGGGGAAGGGAACGTTCATTAGCCCTACCCAGCTATGATGCTTAGGAACTGCAGCAATGATCTGCACAGCAAATATCCATAAAGGTGCAATAGTAGTGCTCATATTTGGGTCATAACCAATAGCTTCCTAATTGGCCTTCAGGCCAGTTGAACAGTAGGGAAATCAAGGTGGGTACTGGAAACCCAGCAAACTGCACATGATTAGTAAGGTTATACACCTCGGAGGAGAGTACACTGTTACCATTTCCCTAAACCAGAATAATCCCTAACTGTATTGTAATTACTTAGCCTTAAATCCACAGACAGATACAGTTCTCATCCCTCAAGAATGAAACTTCCTTTTGCAGATGGAGATAACTACAGAAAGCTGTAACTGGTCAAAATGCAGAGAACAATTGACTGTGGGGTGTCCAGCCCGTTGACAAATCTACGACACTTCCCTTACTTTTAAGGCTCAGGGAGCCTTGTGGAAGACTGGGCTGGTAACACTGTAAGAGCCAGAGGGCCAGGGAGTCTGCTGTAAGATTGAGTCTTCTGTGTATGGCAGGGGAACTACACCCATGAATTCTCAACAGTATGGCTACTTAAAGAAGACCTGAACAACAACAACTCATGTTGTTATAGGTCTCATGGATCCTACTCCTCCATATAGGTAATTAAAAACTACAGGGAGAGGGAGAATTAGCCTTCCCCAGAAATGAGTACCCCAAATAATTATCTGATCCCAAGTGGTCATACAAACAACACTAAATGGACTTGACAGCTTGCATCTATATATTACCCCTACCCCCAGACACACACATATACACACACACGTGCACCAATAATAATAAAAAGATGTGAAGTCATGATTTGAAAAGGAGCAGGGAGGAATATAAAAGGAATCGGAGGAATGAGAGGGAGGGGGAAATGATGTAATTATATTTTAATTAAAAAACAAAACAAGTCGGGCAGTGGTGGCGCACGCCTTTAATCCCAGCACTCGGGAGGCAGAGGCAGGTGGATCTCTGTGAGTTCGAGACCAGCCTGGTCTACAAGAGCTAGTTCCAGGACAGGCTCCAAAGCCACAGAGAAATCCTGTCTCAAAAACAAACAAACAAAACAAAACAAATATATCCTTGACTTTTATGTATGCATAAATACATACCCCTAAATATGCACTTATGTATATTATTAGCTACTTTCCCATTGTTGTGATAAAACACCATGACCAAGGCAGCTTATAGCAGAAAGGGTTTATTTAGGCTTGTGGCCCCAGAGGGATAAGAGTCTAGCACCACACATCCAGGAAGTATAGCGGCGGCTGGCATGGTGAATGGAGCTAAGAGCTCATATCGGGAACTGTAAGCTGGAAATAGAGAGCAAACTGGGGACGGTGTGAATCTTAGCTCTCAAAGCCTCTCCAGTGGTACAATTTCTCCAGCAAGGCTAACTATCTTACACCTCCCCAAACAAACTTACCAACTGGGGATAAAGCATTCAAATGCCCAAGACTGTGGGGGGACATATCATTTGAACAACCACAGTATGTATCTACGTGTGTGTGTGTGTGTGTGTGTGTGTGTGTGTGTGTGCGTGCGTGTAGGTCGAAATTTTGCACGAAGAACAATATTTGCTATCATCTTCTTCCTCTTCTCCCAGACTCAGCAGTTTTCTAATCAACCAGGCATCAGAAGGGCTCACGCTGGGTGGCTAACAGCTGGCTCTTCACTTCCGTCACACCGGTCCTCTCCAGTAAAGGGCTGTCAGATGCCCAGTCACCTGCTGCACTTGTATGTGGAAACCACAGAGAACCTGCCGTGCCCTGCTGCAGCCTGGCCTCAGATTGCCCTTCTCAATCTTTTTAGTTTTAAGTGGGAAATTTACCTGATTAGACATTTTCCGCATCTCAGTTTATCACTATTGCAAGCTGATAAACAAAATATCCAGAAAAGCTTCCTACGGGAAATTGAGGGAAAGAGGATGCAGATTACAGCAGGATGCAGAAATAGCAAATACAGTTGTCTAAAATACAGTGGTGAATTGTGATGGATCCCACTGTAACCTGGCCACCAGTCTCTCCATCCAGATTCCCAGTCCCATGCTCTCCTCTGCCAAGTGTCCCACCTTGCCCAAGGATTTGGCCCAAAGATTAAGAGCTTCCATTTTTTCAGAAGTATTGAAAAATATAACTTCTACCTTCTTTCTACCCTTGACTCCACTTCCCATGGCAGGCAGACTGAGACCACCTAGTGAGACCGGTAATGAATTCCAAATGTAGATTCCTTGCTTTCCCCCTTAGTCCAGCAGCTTACCCTCTGGGTATCTTGGACCTGCCCTCCAATGTCTTGTATAGAAATGACTTGTTGACTGAGTTTTCTGTCCCACCTGTCCCACAGTCATTTAGTCCCAAATAAACACACAGAGGCCTACATAATTATAAACTGGTTGGGCTATTAGCTCAGGCTTCTTATTCACTCTTATAACTTATATTAGCCCATTATTCTTGTCTATGTTAGCCACGTGACTTGGTACTTTTTTAGCAAGGGATTCTCATCTTGTTTCCTCTGCGGCTGGGTGACGGCAGCAGACTGAATCTTTCCTCTTCCCAGAATTCTCCTGTTCTTGTCTCCCCGCCTATACTTCCTGCCTTGTTGCCCCACCTATACTTCCTATCTGGCTACTGGGCAATCAGCATTTTATTAAAATACAATTGACAGGGTACAGACCATTGTCCCACAGCAATGACTCACAGATTAATGGCTGGTACATGCCTTTAACTTTAGTGAATTCAATACTAAGGAAGTGGAAAGAGGCTCATTTAAAAAATGATTTAAATGATTTAAAAAATGGCCCAGAGCTCATGAAGATTAGCGTGGCATTTGCTGGCTTCCTAAAAGTCCAAGAATGATCTCTGTGCCCAATACTTCCATCTTAATTATAAGTGGTGGTGTGGGATGTCCTTCTGTCTATGTGTTGCATTTATTGGTTAATGAATAAATCTGTTTTGGCCAGTGGCTTAGCAGAATAGGACAAGGTGGGAGTTCCAAGCAGATAGAGGGAGGGATAGTAGGCAGGGTCAAGGAGAAGCCATGGAGCCCAGCCAGAGACAGATGCCAGGCAGAACTTTACCCAGTGGGCCACAGCCACATGGCAATACATAGATTAATGGAAATGGGTTGATTTAGGATATAGAAGTAAGCTAGAGGTGCACTTGAGCTACTGGCCAAACAGTATTGCAAATAATATAGTTTCTGTGTGTTTATTTCGGGACTGGGCTGGACAGAAACCTATGCCAACGAGTTGGCGTCATTCCCACAAGTTTGAATCAGGTATGAGCATTCCAATCAACCTCCATTTTCTTTCCTAGTAGTTGCCGTGACTTCCAACACAGTGCTCTGATCAGGGCATTGGCTAACAGTTTCCAATGCTAATTAATAAATTGTAACTGTACCCTTTGAGAGAAAGCACAGATTTAGAGTATAAAAGCACAATTGAGATGGACTACATCTGACCCTAGATCCAGGTTCCTAGCACTTAATCCCCCATAGAACAGGCAAAGTAGGGCCAGGTGAGATTGTAGTCTCGCGTTTGTGACCCCGTGGCACACCAGTTGTCTTTTGTTAGTCATCTCTTGATCTTGGGATGGCAACATTGGAGAAAGTATCAAAACTCCCAAATAATCAAAATCCCAGAATCTTTTATCCTGCAGGAACTGCACACTTACCAAGTCCTCATAATCAATATTGAAGCTCCTGAGATGGAATTCTCTTAGGAGTCGGGGGGGCTCCCTCTCCAAAGGGTTTAGGAAACAGACAAAAGCTGCTCGACAACAGAAGCTGTCAGAAGCTATGAAAGGGACAGTGGGGAGGAGTAGGACAGCTTACTGTAAATCACATAGTGGCTTTCCCCATGAATAATACCAACAATGTCTTTAAGTCAAATGACATCCAGGTCTTAGGGGCTTCTTACTTGGAAACCCATCTGCAATGACACATATGGAAATGGGTCCAAGAATCTAATGGAAGGAAATGTTTGAGGGGTTTCCATTAGCCTGCCCAATTAGGTTTGAGCATGCAAAAGTTTAAAACCAGCATATAGCATGTGCCTAAGTCAGAACTGTCATATAGCATGTGTCCAAATCTAGCATGTGTGGGACAGCAACAGAATCCAGGAAACCTTGGACCCAGCCTGAGAACATCTTCAAAACCACGTTGCAACCTTAGAGAGATCAGACACCAGGGAAAGCTGGTCAATGGGCATCTATCATCTGATGGGGAAATGAAGACAGTGCCCGTCGGATGCCCAGGAGATGGAAGATGCTCTGTCGGCTGATTTTAAAGGACTTGTTTGGGCCAACAATGGAAACTGAATTATTCACTTCTTTACATGGTTTGGGATTACTAAAACTTGGCTGTCATCAATAATGCAAATGAACTAAAGGCCCCAGGGCAGTTATAGCAAAGGAAAATGTTTTTAGCAAAGGAAACAGTTTGGCAATCAAACATTACCAGAAAGGTGTGTGGTCCCATGTGTCACTACAAAATAATAATTCTCCTAATCTTATTAGTAATGCATTTCTACAGAAAGATGGCAGCTGCTTAGTCAACTCAAAGCCTGGTATCCAGAGTTTGTAAATCAGTTCAACCCAACAATTAAAAATTTGGCATTCCTTCTGCAGAAGACCCTGAATTAAGCACACAGGGTGAGTCGACAGACAAGACTAGATCCCCCCATGTGTAAGTGGATGCACAAGGTGGCTGACTATGTGAGGCAGCAACAGTAAGTGGAAAGGAAGAAAAACACCCACAGAATGATAAGGCAGAGCTGAACTGGATAAGAGGCATAAGAAAAACACTACAATTTTTCTGCAGGATTTGATGTAAGGGAATGTCATCTCAGGTCAGGATAGGTTCACAACCCCTGAGCCAAGAGTGGGGCTCAGCATTGTAGTGCACACCCGCCTGACTTTAAGGAGAGAAGAGTTCACGGGGATTGAAATAGCTACCATAGCGATCAGATCAGATCACCGCTGAAGCGGCCGCATGGAGGTGGGGAGATCTGACATGATCTTGAGACTATAGCTAAAGCTCCCAATGACAGCTGGGAAGATGCACCCCAAAGGGAACAGGTGTGCACAAAGCTGGGCGGTGGGAAAGGTCAGCAGAGGTGGAAGCAGAGGACGCCCGGTGAGTGGTGGACTCCAGCCTGCAGGACCGCAGAGCCTGGAGAGAATAAACATATAACATGGATGTGTGTTAAGTCTCCACAGGACCCAGGACCCAGAGGAACTTCTGTGCTTGCTTGTTCAGAAACATTTGGAGCTACCAGAGTACTGTGCACCCCTAGACTGCTAATATGTTCAAAATGAATATTCACTTGCTGACAGTGTTTATTTATTTGAAAATATTTTTTATTTTTATTTTGTGTGTGTGTTTGCCTGCTTGTATGTACATGTTCCATGTGCAAAACTGGTGCCATCAGAGGCCAGAAAGGGGCATTAGATCCCCTGAAACTGGAGTTACAGATTTCTATGAGCTGTCATGTGGGTGCTGGGAACCAAATCTTGGTCTGGTCTGCTGCAAGAGCAATAAGTGCTCTTAACTAAACCATCTCTCCAGTTCCCAGTGACAGTTTGTAAAGTCAATACTAACATAAAACCACAGATTTAAAGAAAGTTATTTTCCATTTGTATAGTGGCACAATTTATATACTATAGAATTCATCTTATCCGCAAAACTGTTACATCTATCAAGAAATAGAATAGCACCCCCACCTGGACCATCAACCTCATCACCCCATGCCTCTTTATACTCCAGTCCTGGTTAACTAGTGGGTTTTTATTTTTCCTCAGCTTCTTATTTGCAAAGATGTCATAGTAATGGATTGGTAAAGCACAGAATCCTTAAAACATTGTTTCTTCCACTTAGCATGAGGCTTTGAGAACCACTAATCCCATGCACAGTAACTTTTTTTAACTGCTGAATAGAATTTCATTGTAGGTGGTACCCCTCAGTTCATTCTCTAGTCAAGTTGTTTTGTGTTGTTGGCAACTGCAAACAAAGCTGGTACACACATTCTCATACTTTTTTTTTATTTTGGTAAGGATCCAGTTTTTTTTTATTTCATTTGCAGTGAGGCTGTTGAGTTATATAGTAAATATATGTTTAACTTTATAAGAAATTACCAGTGCCTTTTTCAGTTTGTAATCCCACTGGCAGTTGTACATTAGTTTCTTGATATCCTCAATGGTAGCTGTTTCTGTTGTTGTTGTTGTTGTTGTTGTTGTTTGGTTGTTCGAGACAGGGTTTCTCTGTAGCTTTGGAGCCTGTCCTGGAACTCTCTCTGTAGACCAGATTGGCCTCGAACTCACAGAGATCCACCTGCTTCTGCCTTCTGAGTTCTGGTATTAAAAGCATGCATCACCACTGCCCTGCAGTACTTGATATTTTTTTTAACTTTAATTTTATTTTTTTTTCAGTTTTGAAAAGTTCCATTTTTCTAAAGGCCAGGCAGTGGTGTTATACTGTGATTTTAGTTTACATTTCTTTGATGACTACGGTATATTTTGTAAGCTTCCTTGCTTTCCATGCTGGCAATGCCTGTTCATATATTTTTCATATTTTAAAAATGGATTATTTCTTTTCCTAACAAATTTTTAGCATTTAATTCATGTTAAGACTCTTGCATATTCTGGAAACAAATTCTTTATTGGGTGTCATTTGTATTTTTATTTTTAAAGCAGTTTACTTCAAACACCAGAAACTAGTGATTTTAATCAATCCTAATTTATCCATTTGTCCTTTATAGAAAATGGCTTGTATATTTTTTTTTTAGAAATCTTCCCCAATGTCTTGCTATAAATCTTTGTTTCTATGTTTTCTTCTGGAATTTTCATAGTTTTAGTCCTGTGTTTAGGTCTACAACCCATTTGAGTAGTTTCTTTTACAATACGTTAAGTCTGAGTCTACTTTAAGTTTATTTATGAACACCCAATTTTAAAAATACTAAAAAATTCTGTGTATGGGTGTATGTGGGGGACGTTGTGGGGTGGCGGTTAAGCATGAGAAGGCAGTGTCTGTGGAGACCAGAAGAGAGTGTTGAGTCCCTGGGAGCTGAAGTTAAAGGCAGCTGAGCGCCACCGACATGGGCGCTGGGAGCTGAATTTTCCTCCTCTGCAAGAGCAGTGCACAGTCTTAACCCTAACGCATCTACATAGTCACCTGCTAAAAAACGTCATTGATTTATCTGTCTACTCATTTGTGTGTGTGTGTGTGTGTGTGTGTGTGTGTGTGTGTGTGTGTGCACAGGAGGGTGTCCTGGAGCTGGAGTTACAGGTGGTTGCAATACACCTAATGTGGGTGTTAGAAACCATGCTCCAGCCATGAAAGAATCACAAGTGCCTTAACCGCCATCTCTCCAGCCCACAGACACCCAATTTCTATAGCAGTATTAGTTGAATATTAGTTGTGTTATACTTTTGTATACTTTTGTTAAAAACTTCTGTAGCACTATTTCTGAACTCTCTATTCTGTCTTATTAATCTACATGCCTACTGTTTTGTTCTTGTGGCACTGTCTAAACTTACTAGCTTCATGCAGGTCAGACTATCAGGTCATATAAGCCTTCCACCATTGCTCTGTCTCAAAATTGTTTCATCTAGTCTCATTTTCTGGCCTTTCTAAAGAAATTTTAGAGTACAATTGTCAGTTTCTATTACAGTCATGGTTGGATTTGGACTTGAGTTGTATTGCAGCTGAAGATTAGATTAAGGATAAGGGACATTAGAGTAGCATTGCAACTACCAAATTCTGAAGCTCATTTCTCCATTTCTCATTCTTTTTTTTCTTTTAGTATGTATCCTTTGTATGTTTCAAATATACAAACATGCGTATACAAATATACATGCATGTTTGTATGCTCACTTATGTTTAGGCATGTATATGTCTTGTGTGTGCATGTGTGTGTGCATGTGTGTATGTGAATGCATATGTGTGTACATGACTGTGTGCCGTGTGTGTGTGTGTGTGTGTGTGTGTGTGTGTATGTATGTGTGTGAATGCCTCAGACTGATGTCAAGGATCTTCCTCAATCATTCTTCTACCTTATTCTTTCGGGCAGGGTCCCTTACTTAATCCCAGAGTTGCTGCTATGGCTAGTATCATTAGATAGCTTGCTCTGGAGATCCCTTGCCTCTGCTTTCCAAGGTGAATATAACAGGTAGGTTGTCTGATCCATACAACATTTACATGAATTCTGGGGTTCTGAACTTCAATCCTCTTGCCCGAATGGCTAGTATTTCATCAACTGACCAATCTCCCCAACCTTTCCATTTTTAAAAAAGATTTATTTAATTTTATGTTTATAAGGGTTTTGACTGCATGTATGTCTGTGTACCACATGTGTATCTGATAGCCAGAGAGGTTGGAAGAGAGTGTCAAATCCCTTGGAACTGGAGTTATAGATGGTTGTGAGCCACTATGTGAGAATTGAACCCAGGTCCTCAGCAAGAACAACAAGTTCTCTTAACTGTTGAGCCATCTTTCTTGCCCAACCCTTTTATTTTAAGGTACTCCTAAACTTTATTTAACTGAGGCTTTTTGGCATTAGCATCTTTGTTAAGATTTATACTTAAATATTTTATAATTTTGTTGCTGTTGTAAATGATACTATATTAATTTATAATTATTTGTACTATTATATAGAACACTGAAATTTTTAAACAAAAATATTGAATAGAAAAATGTATATACCCAGCGAACTCCACACTCTACTACAGAAATATCTGCACCCCATGTTTGTTGCTGCTCTGTTCACCATAGCAAAGAAATGAAACCATTTAATTGTTTATCAACAGACAAATGGATAATGAAAATCTGGTATGTCTTAGTTAGGGTTTCTATTGCTGTGAAGAGACACCATGACCATTGAAACTATTATAAAGGAAAACATTTAATTGGGGCTGGTTTATTGCTTTAGAGGCTTAATCCACTAGCATCATGGCAGGAAGCATGATGTCATGTAGGCAAAGACAGTGATGGAGAAGGGGCTGAGCATTCTACATCTGGATTGGCAGGCAGCAGGAAGAGAGAGAGACACTGGGCCTGGCTTGAGCATTTAAAACCTCAAAGCCCACCACAAGTGACACACTTCCTCCTATAAGGCTACACCTCTTCCAGTAAGGTCACATGTTGTAATTTTTTCAAATCATGCCACCCTATGAGCCTATGGGAATCATTTCATTCAAATCACTACATGGTGCATATCTAAAATGTAAAATGAAATACTATTCCACTCTAAAGAAAAGTGAAATCATAAAATTTGAATGGACTTGGACATATAACATTAAGCAAGGTCACATAACCATGGAAAGAAATAAACCACATGTTCTTCTTCATATGCAGGTCATGGCCTATGATATTTATGTATGAATTTAAACAAATGTATGTGTGGGTACATTTAGAAAGGAGAACAAGAAAGAGTAATATTAGGAGATGTAGATGAATGGAACTCAGAAAATGGACATACAGTTCGAAAGAAGATGTAAAGCTGTTATTGATATATTAGGTGGGTAAGTACATAAAAACACTATTGATAATGAAACTGTAAAATCAAAGCTGAGGCTCCATGGCTTCAGAATGTCTATTCTAATTGTATATTATTTCATTGAAACATATAAACTTTAGATCTAGTTAATCTCACTGTGTAATGTTTTTATTTGTAAGTTACTACAATAAAGTTTAAAAAATATTTTTCTCTCTGTAGAAACGCTCAATCTAAATGGTGCCTTTGTATTATAAAACTTTTAAACTTACTTGCAAGTAACTATTTTGTAGCTTTCTCCAGAACTTCTATATAGATATACCTCTATTTTGTAAACAGAGACAGTTTTATCTCATCTTTCCAATCCATGTGCTTTCTTCTTCTTCTTCTTCTTCTTCTTCTTCTTCTTCTTCTTCTTCTTCTTCTTCTTCTTCTTCTTCTTCTTCTTCTTCTTCTTCTCCTTCTCCTTCTCCTTCTCCTCCTCCTCCTCCTCCTCTTCCTCCTCCTCCTCCTCCTGCTCCTCCTCCTCCTCCTTTCTTTACTGGAGTGAGAATGAACTTCAATGTGTAGCAGGACTGGTAATAACATGAATCTTTGCCTTGTTGTTGACCTCAGTGAAGAAGCATCTAGTCTTTCATTACTAAACATGATGCCCCCATTGGGGTTTTGGTAGATAATCCCGATGAGATTAACACATTGGTCTTTTAATCCTGCTTTCCAACAGTATCATGAATGGCTACTGAATTCTGTCCAAGTCCTTGCCCAGGGTCATTGAGGTAGCTCAATGAGTAAAGACAAACCTGGTGATGTCAGTCCAATCTCTGAAACCCAGGTAAAGGTAGAAGGAGACAACTGACTCTACATAGTTGTCCTCTGACTTCCACACACACGTTGTGGCATACACACCACATACATCATGGACATGCACACACAGTAATAGCAATCTTTTTCAAAGGTTTATCTGTTCTCATTGCGATAATTTTATGATGCTTTTTAAGCATTCAGGTATATTGCTCTGATCAGAATTTGAATACTAACATGGCTTTGCATTCCTGGAATGCAATGCTACTTGATCACAGTGTGTTATCTATTTGTAGATTGTTGCATTTTATTTAGTTGTAGGTTGTTGGAGCCTTTGCATCTGTGGCCTTTGTCTTCCTGATCAGGCAGTTGTCGAATTTTGGTATTTGGGAGGTGCTGGCAGCATGAAAGAAGCTGGTAACCTCTTTCTACTTTTGTGCTGCGGAAGAGTTTGTGCAAAATTGCTTCTGTTTCATCCTTAAATATTTAATAGACTATTCAGGTGAAGCCATCTGGGGCTGGAGTTTTTGGATATGAATTATTTATCTTCTTTTCAATTTATTTAGAAGACAAAGTATTCTGGTAAATTTTTTTCTTAATTGGACTTTGATAGATGGTTGTTTTGAAGACTACTGCATCTAAGTTGTTAAAATTATTATCATAAAATTGTTACTGATATTCTTTCTATTTACATAAATCTCCCTTTATCTGCACCTCACTGAGAATGCTATGAATGGACAGTGCCCTTTGCATTGCTAATGCCACGATAGTCTCATTTCCTGGAGGCATGATTCCCAGTGTCTGTCAATTTTGGGAGCATTTTAGTTATTTAGATTTTCTTTCTGCCCTGTTTTCTCTCCTCTCTCTGATAATTCAACTACGTAAAGGTCCAGCCTTTGATGTGGTTCAGCTTCCGATCCTCTTAGTTTTTAGAATCTTTTCCTTTGTCCTTCAGTTTGAATACTTTCTATTGACCAATGGTCTGTTCTTTGATTCTTTCCTCAGCTATGTCTAGTGGCCTGGTGAACCTAAGTGACAGAATTCTGTTATCTGTCTGCTTTGGGGATCTAGCACTTTCATCTAAATTCCTCTTCTCCAATGAATTTGCTCATCTGTCCTAGCATGGTGTTACCTCTTCTAATAAACTTATTCACATATCAATCATAGTTATTTTAATTTTCTAATCTGATTGTTGCAATCCCTATTTCATGTATGGCTGTGAGTCTTTGGATTGCTGTGTCCCTCTTAAAAACATGCTAGTATGTTGTACAGTGCATTTTTTTCCATGAAAGCTGGTTGTCTTGCAGGAGAGCACAGATGAAGACAAAAAACTCTTTGCTTGTAGATGACAGGCACTTAATGACTGAGCGAGGGAAGAGGGAGTTAGTCAGGAGCATCATATTACTCTCCTGATTCCTTTGCTTTGGGGTGAGCATCGCTTGTAAGGGAGGTAACATTAATCCCTCTTCCACAGTGAAGGTCTCTGCTTTGCCCTGGGTCTCAGTCCAGGCCTCTGTGTGAGTTTTCCTTTTCTAACAAGAAAACCCTCCTAGCTCTTTGCTTTGCTATGAAGCTAACTCTCAGTCACTGTGCATATGATTCTCAGAGGTAGAGTGTTCCCAGTCATTCCTCCCTATAACCAGCTGTGGATCCATGATGGGTAGATATCCATCCCCTTTTCTGTCTCCCAAGGGTGGAAGGTTTGGGGTTCCATTCCCCAATATCAGTTTTCTTTCTGTCAGTTCCCCAAGGGCGTGGAGTTTGTTTGTTGCCCCTCATTACGAGTCTAAGAACAGCCAGGGGAGAAGGATCCAGGTCTATTTTTTGCATTTCTACAGCAGTTGCTATTCTGAACCCATATTCATGCAATAAGCAAGGCTTCCAAAGGAATCTGGCCAGGCACTTTTGTGATATCTGGTGACATCCCTGGAGAAAATTGGGACTTGGTTCTGTATCTTCTAGCTCCATCTTCCTCAGTGCTTTGGTCTCTTAGGAGACGAATTTGCTTTTAGGAAACCGTTAAAAACATTGCTGAATTATTTGTGTCTATAGAGGGCAGTGACTTCTTCAGCTAAGTGCCTGTGCCATGTTTCTTTGTCCCTCAATGATTAATTAATTACAATGTCGATGCTAATGCTTTACTCAAGAAAAGTTGGTAATTTTTGATTGCCTGGGTCTTCTCCATCCTTTTCCATTACTCTGAGAACAAAACTCTTCTTCTTTTAATGTGTGTGTGTGTGTGTGTGTGTGTGTGTTTTAAAGACAGGGTTTCTCTGTGTAGTCCTGGCTGTCCTGGAACTCACTCTATAGACCAGGCTGCCCTCGAACTCAGAGATCTGCCTGCCTCAGCCTCCCAAGGGCTGGGGTTAAAGGCGTGTACCACCACTGCCTGGTGAGAACAAAATTCTTTACAGATTTTTTCCCCCATCATAAGCAGAATCCCCACAGAAAACGAAAAGCCAGAAGTTTCCTTAAAAACAAAGGTCTGAGCCCACCATAAATTTACATTAAGACTCTGCTGCTGAAAACATTGCTCACTTTGGTCACAGGACAAGGAGGAATGAAGTTGTTATTAACTAGAAATGCCTTCTCTGCTAGTTAGTTTTCATAGCACTGAAGTTGCAGTGGTCCTCTTGGGGGAAAAGTCACAGCTGTCTTGCCCAGCTGTGACTCCTGTGAGCTATAATAGTGACTGCTGTGCCCATGGGTGCAATAGTGGCACAAATATCATGTGGGTTACCAACCCCTTTATGATTGGATTTAAGGCCCACTCCATAGGAGGCAGTGCATTTCTGGTGCTGTAAATTGGGCTAAGAACCTATGGTTGGGGCACTCACAGGAACCTAGGTATGAAACCATCCAATTGTCCTCTAAAGCTGTATCTCTGTACTCAAAGGTTTGTGAAGCTCTAGGCATTCCCTAGAGGAGTTGCTCTGTGTAGTCGAAGGTAGTTAGCTCAGAACCTCCCAACGGGTCAGAATGAAGAGAGTAAGTGTCTCGAAGTTGGCTTCAAGGGTGTGCTTCAACTTCTAATTCTCCTGCCTCTACCTCCAGAGTGTTGGACTTACAGGCCAGTGCCACAATATCTAGTTTATGTGGTACTGGGACCAAAACCAAAGATTTGTTCGTGCTGAGTCAGCAGTCTTCTGATTCATCTATAACCCCTCTCCCTTCTTCCTTGATTGGGTCATTGCAGTCATTAGAATCTTTTCCAGAAGTAGGATGCACTAAGAAATAAGACATAACACTGTTAAGTCAGGAATGTAACCCTAGCCCCTGGCATCCATCCCAGCCCCCTGGCCTGGGAGTTGCATTGGTCTGGACTACAAATCCCAGCATGCCAAGTCCTGACCCCTCCCACAGGGTATTTAAGTGGGCTCCCAGCGGAGGAACACGTGGTTCCGGGTTTGCATGTGCTCCCTTCTTTCCTGTCTCCCCTTCATGCACTCAGCCACCCAAGGGCACTGTATTTAATAAAACAATGGGCATTTTTAATTCGGTTTATTCTGACCTAATTGGATTTCTTTGCACTGGCGGAGCTGCTCGTCTTAGGATCTTTTGCCCTAACAAACACATTTCGAGCAAAGGATATTAGAAATATACGGGGAGCCCCTGAGTACTTCTCAACATGAAGAAGACTGAGGTTCAAACCACATAGAGAATAGAGCTGCTAAGGCAAAGGAGACAGAGTTCTATTCTGATTTAGCCCATGAATCCTCATGAGCCAAACATCTCAAGACAACCTACACAGCTATTCAGCCACGGCAATGAACTTCTTCATTCTCTGCCTGTTTCAAAATTACTGCCTACTTAGTAGGTGTGATGGCTAACCTCCATTGTCAACTTGACTATGCTCCAAAACAACTAAACCTCAAGCAGGTGTACACACCTGTGGAGGATTTCCTTGATTGGATTTTGAGGTAGGAAGACCTACCTTAAATCTGGGCTACACCTTCTGGTGGTAGTCTAAATAAAGGACAAAAAAAAAAAAAAGAAGCTCTTGCTTTTTGCCTTTTCACCTTCACTCTCTGTCCTGCTGCTGGGGCATCTATCCTGCTGCTGAGGAATTCCTTTGCTGGTGTTGTTAGAGCCTACCTCTTCGGAATCCCAATGTAGGCTGAAGATCAGAAGCTCTCTAAACATTCCCTCCAACTCAGCACAGATTGGAACTGTGGAGATATGCAGCCTTGTGGGCTAAACAGCTACTGGATCTTGGCCTTAACATTGGGAAACAGCCATTATTGGACTATCTGGACCACGGTCTGTAAGTCACTCTAATAAATCCCCTTTACAATAGATATCCTTCCATACTATCAGTTCTCTACCATTAGAGGACCCTGACTAATACAGTAGGCCGGGGATAAATATTTGACATACTTGCATGTGTGTGTATGTATGTGTGCACAGATACACACCAACAAGAATGTGTGTGGGCACTCACACCCATACTCACCTGCAGAAGCCTGAGGAAGACGTGGATGTCCTGCTCTATCACTTTGCACCTTATTCCTTGAGGCAGGGTCTCTCCCCCAACCTGGATCTCTTGGAGCAGCAAGCCACTCAGTCCTGCCTCTGGTTTCTTACAATACCGGTGCTACAAGGCAAGTGCCAGCCAGGAGATGTGCGGCACCCTTCATCGCTCTCAGGCAGGCGGTGGAATCTGACTTCAGGTCCTTACGTTTACATATAGCTGCCACGGAGCCCTCTTCCCACCCTACTCGGCATGCTTTTTAAGCAAAATAAACTTCATCAATACGAGGACATTTATTCAAGTAACAAGAAGCTGAATTCTCCTTTAAATCTTAAACAGCAATGAATTTCCGATTACAGTTTCCCGAGACTGACATCCGGGAAGGAAGGAAAGAAGCAGGAGCTTTTGTTTAGACTCAGTAGGGAGGAACAGCTCTTTCTCCTCAGAATACACTGAAGCTTTTTGCTGAGTGTTGTGGCAGCTAAAGTGCCTTTCCATTGTCACACTCCATCCATTGTTCACCCTCAACAGTCCACTCATTCATTAGCTGAAAAGGCACTAGGCAATGACTACAGCCATTACCTGCGAAGCAGGTCAATACAGGAATTGTTGTTCTGTAACTGAGAAAGCTGACATATAAAAGAAATCGTCTAGCCCAGAACCCTAGGAAGCCAGTGTCTGTTATCTCTGGGGCTAAGCTATTTCATTTTGCTTAGTTCTGCAGGCAACTTGAATGAATTAAAAATCTTGCAATGACACCGAATATCACTGTGCATCCCTGTGCTTCTGTTTGAGGATTCCCAGCAAACACTTACAATCAAGATTCAGGATTATGGCGTTGCCAATGCCAACTGTGTCTAAGGCTCAAGGAGCACCATGGAGAGAGTGGAAAGATTGTTAAGAGCCAGAGAAAGTTTTCGGTGAGCTTGTGCCTCCTAAATATGACAGGGATACTCCTCCACCCATGATCCTGCAATATGGCTGCATAAACCATACCCAAACAATGACAGTACCTCTAAACATGCTAATGTGGAAGGGGGATAGCTTAACACTGGTCTTGCAGCAGAAGGTAGAGTGGGAAATGCACGTCATATGTACTAAAAGGAAAGGATTTGTTTGTTTGTTTGAGACAGGGTTTCTCTGTGTAGCTTTGTAGCCTGTCCTGGAACTCACTTTGTAGACCAGGCTGGCCTCGAACTCACAGAGATTCGCCTGTCACTGCCTCCCAAGTGCTGGGATTAAAGGTGTGCACCACCACTGCACGGCCCGGCTGTTTTTTGTAATGTGAATGGGTGTTTTGGCTGCATATATGTCTGTGTACCTGTGCACCACATGCATGCCTGGTGCTGAAGAAGACCAGAGGAGGACAGCAGATCCCTTGGGAATAGGGTTATGGATGGTTGTTAGACACCATGTGGGTGTTGGAAATACACCCGAATCCCCTGGAGGAGTAGTCAGTGCTCTTAACCACTGAGCCATCTCTCTAGCCCTAATGGAAAAGTATTTTAAAATGCTGTTCTTGGAAAACAAATCATCTTCAGTCCCAGTGGGTCTTAGAACTGTGGGACCTTCCATACTTTGTTCAAATGAAGCTGGAAGGTCCCACCATGTTTCTACAGGGTGCTGGCTAGTTTTCTGTCAACTTGACACAGCTAGAGTTATCTGAAAGGAGAGAACCTCAATTGAGAAAATGCCTGCATAAGATCCAGCTGTAGGATATTTTCTTAATTAGTAATCAAGGTGGCAAGGCCCAGCTCACTGTGAGTGGTGCCATCCTTGGGCCGGTGGTCCTAGGTTCTATAAGAAAGCAGGCTGAGCAAGCCATGGGGAGCAAGCCAGTAAGCAGCACCCCTCCATGGCCTCTGCATCAGCTCCTGTCTCCAGGTTCCTGCCCTGTTTGAGTTCCTGTCCTGACTTCCTTTGGTGATGAACCTGTGATGTGGAAATGTAACCTGAGTAAACCCTTCTCCTCCACAACTTACTTTATGGTCACAGTGTTTCTTCATAGCAATAGAAACCCTAACTAGGACATCCAGTGAGTTAGGACAAATCTTAGCACTTCAAGAGTGCTCTCCAGTGTTGAGGTGTGGCCAGTGTCTCAGTTCACTGACATCTTGCAAATACTGAGCATTCCATTGTGTGAATAACTATGGTATGTGGATCCTTCATTTCCAATGAAATTCAAGGCAAGAGAAAGACGCATGAGGGGGAGAGGAAAGGGGATTTTTAGAAATGTTTCTTTCAGGGCTGCCGAGATGGCTCTGTGGGTAAAGCATTTGCTGCACAGCCTGAACCTGGTCCCTGGAACCCAAGGAAAGGTGGGAGAGGAGAGTTGGCTCTGCAAAGCCATCTGACAACTTTGTATGCCATGGGGCACATGCCCACACAACAGTGAAAAGAATAAAAACTTAAACATTCTTTACTTTGACTCAAATTCGCTGTTGTTCAGGGTAGAAGTGAATCAGGAGCTCAGTGGGTGCGTTTATTTCTCAGATGTGGTGGGCCTTTGTGAGGGCTGTGACTGGGAGAGAACTCCCACCTCTTCTCTATGTGAAGGAGTCTTTTCACAGTCCAGCCTTCGGAGTCATGCCCACGTTGGGCAGCCCCTCCCAAGTCTCACCTGAACCTCCAGTTACTTCTGTAACTTATTGTGCAGCTGCCAGACACCTCTGCACTCGGATTATATGTGATTAATTTCCACGCATTTAAACCCCACTTGTAAATCTTTGAGGCCTTTTTCTTTTATGGATTTCCTGCTGCTCTGACTAAAGGGCAAATTCTGTTTCTAGCCTGGCACAAAGCTCAGGTCCGACTGTTTTCCCACCTGCCACTCTCGGCTGAGACCGCACAGGAACCCGATCACCCTGAAAAGGGCTTCCAGGCGGAGCAAAATTCTCCCTAGGGGCAGACATGCTGTAGGGTAAGGCATCTCCCAGGGACGACCTTTCTACCCACTCCTCTCTCATCACCCCCATCTTCATTTACTGGGAGATAAAGTACTCTTTCTTGTAAGGGAGTGAGAGCAGAGACCTTACTTGGCTTCAGCAAGAAAAAAAAGAGCTTGTGGCCTGAGATGCCTGTCACTGCCCAGCCATATCGAAAGGTCATGATGCTCACACTAACGTGAGGTTTCACTGATCTCTTTGCAGGGGGCATTTTCTCTAATACAAGTTGTAGCTTTTATTTATAGAAAATTAAGAAAAGCCTGTTAATATCCATAGCCAGATAAATAGCATCTGTGCGTGGCCTTGAGGCAAAGAGTCGGCTGCCAGCA
The DNA here is from genome assembly GCA_004026605.1 of Ondatra zibethicus. Classification (NCBI taxonomy): domain Eukaryota; kingdom Metazoa; phylum Chordata; class Mammalia; order Rodentia; family Cricetidae; genus Ondatra; species Ondatra zibethicus. Next base: position 84,135 of record PVIU01006614.1, read on the forward strand.
AGTAGACATGGATACAGTTGGTACAGAAATCTCTCAACCCCTCACAAGTGGAAGGAACCATCCTAAATCCAAACTACCCTGAGATCCTCTGGACTTAGGCACGTGATTGAAGGACAAAGGGAAACCAATGCTGTGCTAAAGGACCCTGGCCTTTGTCCACTGTTGCCCACTGGCCACACATCCAGCTGTTCATCTGTAGCACAGATGCAAGAATTGAGCCCAGACCCACTAATCTCCAAGACAATTAAGAGACCACATCAGGAAAGGTACAGAATCTACTCACCCAATGATTAGGCATCTTTTTAGTTACTACAGCTATCTTTTTAAATAGAGAAGGTATTTATAGGTAGTTATGGACATTCTGGAGAATTGGCACACATGGAATTCACGATAAATCAAATTGGAGATGAAAAGCCCTTCATCTCTGTCAGCGTGACATCATTTTTGTATGTTTGACTTTTTGTACTTTCCTTTTCTTGTCATTGTGTACCACATCATTGATTGTTGTAACCTTTTTGTGCTGTAGAAAATCAGAATGAATTCCTCCCCTCTCACCTGCTGCCCTTTATCAACCATCTTTCCCTGTCACCCCCCCTGCTCCTCTTAGTCTCCAGCCTTGCTCTCCCTGCCGGCTCTTTCCAGACCCAGCTTCCAGTTTCCATGAATGAGAACATGTGATCCTTGCCATTCTGTGACTGGCTTATTTCACCTGAAGACCTCCAGTTCCATCCATGTTGCTAAACTTGAAAGGATTTTGTGTGTGTGTGTGTGGCTGAATAATAGTCTGTGTGCATACATACCACATGTTTAAATCATCCATCCACTCACCCACTGATGGGAAGGCATCTAGGTAGACTTCATAGCTTTAACTGTAGCTAATAAACACAAATCAGCAGGCATCTCTGATAGAGTGACGTCATCTTCTATGTACCCAGTAGTTAGAATTACTGGGTCATATTGGATTTTGTTTTTGTTTTGGAGGCATATTTCTACTGGTTCCTATAATGGGGGTGCTACTCACCTCCTTACCATACTTATAAAAGAATTCCCCCTTTCTTCATCCCATTGCCAGCATTTATCATTTGTCTTTCTGATAACACTCATTCTGAGATGAGATTCTATCCTGTCGTATTTTTGATTTACATTTCTCTGCTAATTTGTGAGAATGAGCATTTTGGCATATACCTGGTGCTCATGCATATTTTTGAAAGATCTCTGTTATGATCTTTATTCCATTGGAAATTGAATTATGTGGGCTTATTTTGGTGTTTAGCTTTTGAACACAACATATATTCTTCATATCCATTCCCCGTCCAATAAATAAGCTGCAAATATTGTCTCTCATTCTCTAGGCCTTCTCTCAACTCCGATGATCTGTCCTTTGCGGTTCAGGGGCTTCTTGGTTTCAAAAAGCCAGAGACTAAATGGTATTTCTGTTTATAAAGTAGTTTTGCAATGATCTCTAGCTTAAAACCACAGACTCTCACTTTTGAGAATGAGAGGCAAATGCAGGGACCAAGCAGACTCCAAACTGCACATTTGTTAAACATACCCATGGGCACCGACTACCTTTGTGGAGTCAGTTTGAGGGTTGCAGTCTGGTTGGGATAAAAACAAATGAACAGCGTGTCTCAGATCATGGGTGGGTGGCTCATACCTTTGCATTGATCTGTGATTTACCTCTAGGTTGGAATGTCGCAGTAATTGTCTACTCGGTCACTACTGAGGACAAGAAGTTAAAAGGCACAGGATCTGTATTACTGCATGTGAGCATAGAATGCTTGCTTAAGACGGAAGTACTGTTCCACCAGGATGATTAATAAACTGTACTGGGTAGTCATTTACAAATGCAAACTGATGGATCCGGAATCTCTAGTATTGAGAAAAACAAAGAAACAAATGCCCAGTAGCAATGAGGCAATCAATCCTTCACATGGCATGTGCATGCATGTGTGTGGTGTTTATGTACTTAGGAACACACATGAATACATACACACACATGCATGCACAGGAGACAAGTTCTCATGTAGTCCAAATTGACTTCAAACTCCTTACGTCTCCATTGATGATCTTGATCCTTCCGCCTCTACCTCTTGAGTATTGAAATTACAGACATGTTCCGCCATGCTGGGTTATGCTGTGCTGCCGAGCAAACCTATGGCTTCCTGCATTCTAGATAAGCACTCTACCAATTGCTCTACATCTCCAGCTATTTGAATAAACCTATCACAGTGTGTTTATTCATGTTACTGTAATGTACAACGAAACAAGAGTCTTTAAGGAAAGCCTCCAATTGAACACAAACAATACATTAATTGACCAACAAATGCATTTGCATGTTGTTATGCTACCCCAGAAATATGAATAAGCCATTGAAAGATTTCAGGTTTTGGATTTTCACTTATGAGATGTCTTGCTAGGGTGACTGAGACGACGGGAGCATGGTTAAAATGCAAGCGTTTTCTCAAGTCCATATTCAGAGAGGAGCTCTGAAATTCCTGTTAACTTTTAACACTGCAAATTTAAAGTTACAACAATTTTACAGACATGGATGGAGAAAGCTCGTTAGACCTCAACCCTACACAAGAACACAGCTAAGACACAGAATGAGAGAAATTCTCTTTCCCAGGAAAGAGCACTCTAATTAGTTATCCAATAACAAACAGCCACGAAACTATACATACAAGTAATGTAATTATACAGACTGTGAAGGTCGGATTTACATATTTAAGAACATACACACACACATGTGCTCGTGTGTGTGTGTGTGTGTGTGTGTGTGTGTGTGTGTGTGTGTGTGTGTGTTAGGTTTCAAACCTGGGACAAAGGGCTGAGATGCCTATTTAACACATCAAAGCGGATCTGGCTGTCAGGTTCTCCCTGCATTCCTCAACCCCTACCTGTTTGTTACAGGAGCCTCCAGGCTGGCAGTCCCTGCACCCTACCCTGGACTCTCCAGTCCACGGGGCTGGGTTGCTCTTCTCTATGTAATCCAGCCATTTGGCCTCCTGGCTGCTGCACATCTCCCTCCCCCTCCCCCTCTCCCTACATGGCCCAGATCAGGGTCATATACACTCTGGATTCTCCCAGAGGTCCCTCCCTCTGGCTATGCTTTCTCTTTTATCTACAATAAACCTTCTCCTCCACCATACCTAGGAGCAGTCATGTTTCCTTTTCCTTTTTTCTTTCTTTTTTTTATTCAATGTTCATGCACATATGGATAGCGCATGGAGGAAGAAAAGAAAAGGGGAAAATGATGTAATTATACTATAATCTCAAAAAATAAAAGAAATATTGTTTTTAAAAAAAGCTTCAGTGAACAACAGAAAAAAGATGGTAAGAGTTAAACTGGAACTAAAATTAATGGTGAGGAGAGGGGACTTGGAGGGCTCCTGGGACAGCAGGGCAACCTAAACACATCAGTGTGATTTGAATACCACTGCCAGTGTGCAAAGGAGTCTGGTTAAGAATGAGTTATTGGTTCATTAAAACAGCAATCTGCTGCTGCACAGCTGTTGGAGAGTTGCGTCTGTAGCTACTTGGATGCTGTGTATGAAAAATGTGTCTTAAACATTAAACTAGCATTTCTTTTAGTATATTCCATATATCAAGTTTCTCTCATCCATACAGATTATCCATAACAGCTGTGAATTAATTTCATTTTATAAACTGAGCTTCTGAGCCTCTGCTTCTCATAAAGACAAAGGTTGGGAAGGCCTTAATGAATGTCAGCCCCAACCACAAGTCATCAGAATCTCAAAGCACCCCACGTGGCTGGAGGTGATTTAACTCCCTCAAAACCAGTTCAGAGTAACATCAGAAGCTTCCCCAAGGTATACTCCTTTCTCCTCCAATTATCAGTAGCTTTCAAACCCCTGAGAACAGTCCTGGTTAACTGGCTTTAAATTAAACTAAAAATTTCTTAAGTCCACCTTATTGGCTTCCTCTTTGCAGATTGAAAGCTCCTGTGGTGTGAGATTCCCCTCTGTATGCTGTGAATACCATTGGTTAATAAAGAAATTGGTTTGGCCTGATAGGGTAGATAGGCAGGGAAAACTAAACTGAATGCTGGGAGGAAGAAGGGTGGAGTCAGTGAGAAGCCATGTAGCTCCACCAGAGACAGATGCTGTGAACTTTACCCGGTAAGCCATAGCCATGTGGTGATACACAGATTACTAGAAATGGGTTAAATTAGGATGTAAGAGTTAGCCAATAAGAAGCTAGAGCTAATGGGTCAACCAGTGTTTTAAATAATATGGTTTCTGTGTGATTATTTTGGGGCTGAGCAGCTGGGAACAAAGAAGCAGCCTCCTTACAACACTCCTGATAACCTCACACTTTCCCTTAAAATCTGTGAGTAACTAACTATTCTTTAGAGAAGAACCTTGGGCTCTTCTGTTCGGATCCAGATTCCAGAACAACATGAAACCTCTAGACAGAGGAATCCTATGAAACCACAATGCAGGCATTTCCCTGAGTGTTTCATTACTTAGCACAAAAGTGCTTGAGAAGGAGGTGCCAGCACAAATGTGTTAAGTTGTGAGTGATTCCACCTCCCAAGATGGTGATTTGGAATGATAATATATATTTGTGCCATTTTATGTTGGAAGTATGTGATCTGTTTTTTGATTTTGTTTTTTACAGAGGGATTACAGTTAATCCTATGCATCTCAGAAGAGACTTTGGACTTTGAAACAAGTTTTAGACTTATAGACTATGGGGACTTTTGAAGTTGGATTAAATGCAATTTTTTGCATTATGATATGGCTATAAATCTTTGGGGGCCAGGTAGCAGAATGTGGTGGTTTGAAAGAAAATGTCCCCCAAAGGGAGTGGCACTATTAGGTGTGGCACTTGTTGGAGGAAGTGTGTCACCTTGGGGGTGGGCTTCGGGTCTCTTTTGCTCAAGCTTACCTTAGTGTGACAGGCAGTTGACTTCCTGTTGCCTGGAAGATGTAGGACTTTCAGCTACTCCAGCACCACATCTGCCTGCATGTCACCATGCTCCCCAGTATGATGATAATGAACTGAACCTTTGAAACTGTAAGCAAGCCATCCCAACTAAATGTTTTCTTTATACAAGTTGCCATGGTCATGGTGTCTCTTCACAGAAATTAAAAAAGCAAAGCAAAACCCTCACTAAGACAGTGACAAACTCAAGGACATAGGAGAGATCAAGAGAGAGAGAGCTTAGCACAAAGATTTGCCCTGATGCTAAGCCCTGGGTGGGACCTGAGTAGCCATGCCTTTGCCTCTGAAGCACTGACTGCCTTTCAGAAGATATTCCAGTCAGTTATTTGCACCTAGTAAAATGAGCTGATTGAGGAAAAATGACTTCCTTAAGCTGCCCACCATTCTGAACCAGCCTCCAGGTTAAAGGTGAGTTGGCATCTAGATCCATCTTCTCACCTCTCTATATGCTGGACTGCTACTGTGATTATCCTCGTTAGAGCTGAGCAAAGCTCATTCATTATGGACCACTAACTTGCCACTTTTCCATAGGTATTGTAGGTGCCCATGTTTCAGCTTCCTACACTCAGCTGGAGGCAGAAGAGATCCCTTCTCATTTGTCCCAATTCCCTAAGTCCTCACACAGTGTTCCTGCATTGTTCCTATCTCCAAGGTTCAATACTGTGTCCTGGAGTGAAACGAAGCCTGCAGAATGGGAATCTTTCTCCATGAACTCATTCCAGGCCATCATTTTCTTCGCAGGGCTTTCCTAACACTACTTTGCTGTTGATTTTCCCTAACTATCTTCAAGTATAACTTTTCAAGGAAGACAAGAAGCTTCCATGTCCACAGTCCTGTTTAGTGAGCAGGATGTTCATATTTTGCTGCCAGCTATGAACGCATTAATTAACACTCAAATCACAACGCAATCTCTACAGAATTACAATCTGCTGCCATGTTGTAGAATTTGTGCTGCTACAGAAAGAAGCAAAAATGATGGCTGGCTTCAGAAAACAAGTACTTAATTAGGTCCCAGCATGAAGCCATTGACCTTTCCACAAGTGGAGAAAGGAGAAACATTTGATGGCTTAGAAAAATGGCTTGCTAGTGAAAATATATGGTGGGACCAAAAGAATTAAGACAATGTCAGGGCTCTCCTCAGCTTATGTTATATCTTTCATTGGAAGCTGGTTATTCAACAGACTCTGAAGAGAATCTCAGTGGTTGTATTTAAATGCTCTGGATAGTCCCACCAACAGCCACTGTGAGGTGAGCCACAAAGGCGTAAGGGAGAGGGGCAGGTGGGGAGACATCATCTCTCATGAAGATGCTCACAGACTAGATTTTACCATGGTATGTTTGTTGGTTCTTTTCTTTCTTCCTTTTTTTTGGTGTGTGTGTGTGTGTGTGTGTGTGTGTGTGTGTGTGTGTGTGTGTGTGTGCAAGTGTGTACGTGTGCATGCAGAAACCAGGGGTTGATATCAGTGTCCCCTCAGTCACTATTTTTTAAGAGTGTATCTTAGTGATCCTGGAGCTTACCTATTGACCAGACTGGCTGGCAGCAAGCTCTGGATTCTGCTTGCTTCTGTACATTCCCCTGAGCATGGAGGTTACAGTACCCACAGTCATGCTCTGCTTTTAAGCAGATGCCAGATGATGGGGAGCTGAACGTAGGTTTGTGTGCTTGAGTGGCAGGCACAATGCTAACTGAACCATCTTCCAAGCCCTGATTTTCTTTTGTTTCTGTTTATTTGTTTGTTTCTGTTTTTCATTGGGAGTGGGGGATACAGGATCTTACATACTTCAGAATGAGTGATCTCAGACTCAGGACGCTGGTAACCATGGCAGGTGACGATGTCCTGGAACTCCTGACCCTCCTGCCTCTGTTTTCCTAATGTTAGGATTACAAGTGTGAGCCACCACCCATGGTTTAGAGTTGATTTCATACAGCCCATCAGCAGAACACTTCATATTTTGGGAATGCATCAAGAGAGACCTTTAGAACCCCCACCCCACCTCCATGGTTATCTGTAAGGAAGCAGAAGAGGAGAGGATGAAGAGGGCAGAGTGTAGCAGTTTGCCTCTGCTAGGACAGTAGGAGGATACTTACCTGCAGGGAAATTAAAAACTTTAAAAGTTAAAAAAAAATCCTTGTTTACCTTGAACCAGCAATTTGAAATAAAGTCTGCGATTAAGCAGCCTTTTTTTAACCAGCAGAGGACTGGATGTCTTCTGCCCCATTCTTACCATCTCATACCATCCCCATTGCTCTCCCACCGTGAACACAGTGTATGAGGCATTGCCCCCAGGATCATCTGTTTCCTGTGCTGGGGTGGTGTTGGGCTATGGGTTCCAACCAGAAGTGGTTCTACCCAGCACAGTCAGAATAATAGGTGGGGATGGGGAAGCAGCTCATTCAGTTAACCTGAGAGCTCTTCTTAGCGTTTTAAATGTCATGGACATGCAGTGCACACTCACTGGAACCTCAAACACTATGGCTTTCAGTTTAAGTGATTTAAACAGGGCAGGACTGAGGCAGGGCATAAGTGCTACGTACACACTGTCTTGAGCATCAGACTGACCATGGGCAGCTCCAGGGCCTTACCTGGAGAGGTGTGGTGCTCCTGCCTGCCATGCAAAGAGTTGGAAAGGGGGTTCAGAAGAAAAATATGCAAAATATCAAATATGGGACCCAAGACATGGAGATGCTGAGCAAAGGGTAACTTTCACTGTAGATTGGTGAGAAATTCTCATGGGAAATGATATCAGTAGTTTATACATCTCTACTGATGAGCTCATAGACACATAATCACTTTTATTCCTCTCTCTGTGAAATCAGTGAAAATATATGTGCCTCAGTAATAATAGTGAGAACCTATACTTGTCCCTTTGTCAAAGTAAAAGTTAGAATAAAGATTAAAGATTAGCAGACGAAGTAGTGGGTTTCACCATGGCACCTTCATCCATACTTTATCCTCACCTCCTCCTCCTCTCCCATTGTCCTTCCTTCCCTCCAGCTGGTGCCTCTCTCCCCAGCTAGTCTTTTGTTCTCTAATAAATGTAATCTTCCACGTGTTCTCTAAGAAATGCAATTTATTATGAAGACTCAAACTATCTCGAAACATAAGACCCATGGGCAAACTCTAGTCTCATGAAAGAATAGTGGCTCTTTAAAAAGAATTGTAAAAACTTATTTATTTATGTATATGAGTGTTTTATCTGCATTTATATCTGTGTACCATGTGTGTACCTGATGCGCATAGAGTGCAGAGAGGCCACTGGATCTCCTAGGACTGATATTAGAGATGGTTGTGAACTGCTGTGTGGGTGCTGGGAATTGAACCTAGGTTCTCTGGAAGAATAGCTAGTGCTTTTAACCACTGAGCCATCTCTCCATCCCAGAATAGTGATATAACAGAGTTACCTGGTAGGGTTGTTAGAATTCAGATTTCTAGCCTCATGGTTTCTGTTTAGTAAGTCTGTGCTATGGCTCTGAGAACTTGCCAGTGCATAGAGCTGTTGCTGGTCTAAGGACCACATTGAGATGGATTGTTTTAGAACAGTGGTTTCCAACCTGCAGGTCAAACACCCCTTTCACAGGGGTTGCCTAAGACCATTGGGAAATATAGATATTTGTATTATGATTCGTAACAGCGGCAAAACTACAGTTGTGAAGTAGCAACAAAAATAAGTTTATGATTGGGAATCACCACAACATGAGTGTGGCAGTTTGAGTGTAATTGGCTCTTAGAGGCCCATAGAAAGTGGTACCATTAAGAGGTGTGGCTTTGTTGGAGTAGGTACGGCCTTATTGGAGGAAGTATATTACGGTGGCAATGAGCTTTAAGGTCTACTTTGCTCAAGCTATGCCCACTGTGACACACATTTCACCTCCTGTTGTCTGCAGACCGAGATGTAGAACTCTTAGCTCTTTCTCCAGTATGCATGTCGCTCACAATGATGATAGTGGACTGAACCTCTGAAACCGTAAGCCACCCCGATTAAAGGTGTTCCTTTGTAAGAGTTGCGGTGGCTATGCTGTTGTTTCACAGCAATAAAAAGCCGTAACTAAGCCAACAAGGGACTGCACTAAAGGGTTACAGCGTTAGGGAGGTTGAGAACCTCTGCCCTAGAGGATGGTGATCCTCAAACTTTAATATACACACCTGAACAGCGCCATTTAAATCTAGATGAAGATTCAACAGGTCGGAAAGAGACAGACATGAGAATTTTGAATTTTTAGGATGTTCCCAACGGCCCCACTATGGTGGTGGTCTGTAGATCACACTTATAGAGCCCAACTCTAGAGCTGTTCTCTCATGTGGCAGCAACTGATACTAAACATTTAAAATGGGCCTAGTCTGAGCTGAGAAGTACTTATGAGTATAAAACGCACATGGGTTTAGAGTAAAAATGTCAAATAAGCTATTCCATATTGATTACATCTAAAATGTTAATATTTTTGGTGTCCTGGGTTAAATATTACTCTTAATCTTTAATTTTATTGCTATTAATGTGTGTGTGTTGTGGTTGAAGTTGGGGGCCCTATGTGCTCTGTTGCATGTGTGGAGCTCAGAGAACAACTTTGAGGAGTTGGCTTTCTCCTCCCATCATTATGTGAATTGTAGGGATCCAACTCAGGTCGCCAGGCTTGTGGATCAAGTGCTTTTACCCTCAGAGCTATCTTGCTGGCTTAATTATTTGAATTCTTTTTAATACGCAGAAAATGTAAAATAGCCTGCATGAGTCTTTTGAGTCCATTGAATAGCACCACTGCTGCAGGGAGCAGGCATCACCTTCTACCACTGGGTCCAACACTATTCTTGAAGAGGTTTCAAAATGATGGGTTTTAAAGCATCAATGACAGCCAGTCCTCGTCACACTGTTTTTAACGTCAGTTCTCAAAATATGCCATTCAGAAAGTCAATATCAAATATCATGATTGGCCTTCCGTGGCCTTAAAAAGTGGTTCTCAACCTTGCTAATGCCGTGACCCTTTAATACACTTCCTCACGTCATGGTGATCATGAACGGTAAAATTATTTTTGTTGCTACCTTGTAACTTTGTTACTGTTGTAAAACATAATGTAAATATCTATGTTTTGTGATGGTCGTAGGCCACCCCTGTGAAAGGATTGTTGGCCGCTCAAAGGGGTCACAACCCATAGATTGACAACTGTTGCCTTAAAAGGTAAATGTCAAGTTTGACTCTTACCTTTCAGGCCACCTGCAGTCCCATCTCATCTGCTTTTGCAATTTACGGACAATTGCTTCTCTCAAGACCAAGCTTGAAATGTTAGTGTTTTGTTTGGCTACTGATGATTCTGATCAATACTGAGAAAGTGTTTTCTAGAACAGTCTGGCCTACCATGCGATTTTCAATCTTTACTCAGTGGTGAAAGGGAAGATTGTAATTTCTATCAACAATGGTTGATGTGAGGCTCTATTGAGGCAACTAAGGTGATGAAATTACTTCAAGAATTCCAGGGTGATCAAATACAGCAATCATTATTTCTGTACTTTGCTGTGGGAATGCCTTCAGCCAGCCAATAGCCTGTAAGATACCAGCCTACTTGGGCGTGGTCTCTTGTACTATAAATGCAAACGTAGAGCTTGAGTAGAGTTCCTGTTCCCTGCTTCTGCAGAGGACTTTTGATCTGTGAATCTACCCTTAAATAAAGAACCTTTTATTATACTCAATTCTGAGCTAGCGTGGGATTACTTTATTGCTTCCATCTACAGTACTTGCTTTAGAGATTTTAAATAGCTCACGGCACTTCTGTAGATCTGGTGCAACATCCTAGGGTGCCTAAGTATGCAGTTTGGGACATCTGTACATTATCTTTTGACTTTGAGGATTAAAAAAACTTTGAAAACTGAAATTTCAAACTCATTACTCTCTATCGATGGCACATGCCGTTCACCGCTCTAGCAGAGAAAAGTGGAGTGTCGAGATGGAGTAGACTGGGCATGGAAGACAAGGATGTTCTAGTGTGGGGTAGGGAAACACACCCTTGAGATGTCAGAATTAGGTCTGGGGTGGACCACCAGGACTGCCAAGCAATCCAAAGACTTCTGTCCCCAGTTCCCACTTGTCCTTCAATAACTTATAGCTGGATTCTTAAGCACGGTAGCTTGCCTTAGAACTGAAACAATGAGCTGAAGACTTGGGCAGTGATGGCTGATAAAGACCTTAGTGTCTATGTCTATGTCATATGGAACCCAATCAGGCACACATACATTCATTACAATGTATTTCTGAAACAGGTGAGAACACACCCTGGGGTTGTCCAATCAGTTCACACTGCTATTGACCCAAGCAATGCTTTATTTCTCAATGCAATGAGAACCTACAACTGGCCCAGGGCTTCGAAAGCTGTGAAGCTAGAGAATAAGAGAGAGGGAAACTTGGTAAAACTCATTATCAATGCATCCAACTAGAAACTTCTAGAAGAGAATGATCACACACATATGTTCTTCTGAAGAACGTTAAAAACGGTGACTAATATGTATTCTTTTTATAATTTTGATTTGAGGGCTATTTTCTAGAAGGCCAGATACAAAAAGAAAGCACCACCAGGCTTGCCTGCGGCTTAAAGAGATTATAGACAGGAAGTTGTTTATCTGTCAGAAAGTCAGGCTCCCGCTCTGGGGGCGGGGGGGGGGGGCGCTCCGTCTCTTAGACAGAACTTTAACACAGCATCTCTTTTCCATTTATACTCGTTATGTCACCAAAACAAAGGGGAAAAGAAGTGACTTGAGTAATTATTTTTAAAGGCTGGTGGTTTAAATTTAACTTGAGATTTTATTCTTCCCATTTAAAAAAAGTTTCTTGGAAAGAATAAAAAAAATCTTCCCAGCTTGTGGTGTTGACAGTGTTCCAGAAGACACAGGACCCCTGTGGCTCCCTGCTGAGTGTTGTGAAGCCAGCATTTGTCAGCACTGCTCCCAGAGATCAGCCAGAAATAGGTGCCTGGGGATAGTGCCAGTTCATTACCCACACGGCAGCCCCAAGGATGGAGGAAAGAGCTATATAGTTGCTTGGCAGTTACCCTGTAATAGATAATTCAATTAATAAAATAGCAACTCAGCCTTAACCTATTTATTAGTCATATATTGAGGGCTAGAGACTATTTTGTATTCCATGGGAAATAAAAAAGATATCATTGTCTTTATAGGAAAAAGCTGAGAAATTACAGCTTACACCGCCAGTTACCATAGAAGGTAACATGGAGAAAGCATGAGAAAAATACCAGAGTTGGTGAATTCCCATGGGGAAGAGAAGTAGCTACTGAGAAATTACTAAGTATTCTTGACATTTTCTCATTTAATTTCCATAAACTTTCCACAAAAGCTTATAAGATAATAGAACCCCTATTTTATAGGTTTGTAATTTTTGTCATGGACACACAAGCAATTTGAATTCTCATTAAAAATCTATTCTCTATCTACATGTTACTTGAGGCAAAAAAAAACAACAAAAACCACCCCATAATAATTTATTAAAATGAGGCCTCATGACAGGTAGATAGAGTGTGACAGGTGGGTTGTTTCTTTTCTTAACATTTTCAAGCAAAAATTTCTTTTCTCCGTTTTGCTCGCATAAAAATTACACATGCAAAACCTTCTAATCCTATAACTGATTGGCAGTTTTCTGCAGGCTAATTCCCCGGGTGTATCCAGGTAAGTGTGTTGAGTTGGCTGGTTCAGTGTTGAATCATAATCTCCTTTTCCCAGTTAGACGTGTCCAGGAGCCTGGGAGGTAAACTAGTAAGGTCACCCGAGGCCAAGTCGCACCCCAGGAGACACTTGGTTTTCTGCCTTCTGCACTAACAGCCTTCTTACTGTCTGCTTCCTGGAAGATGAAGCCTCTTCCCCCTTGTGAACATGATGCCCCAACCATGAAGATGAAGGTAAAAGAGGCAAGATGATATGACTGTGTGCTTTTTGTGCATAAAACAGCTGAATTCTGGTGACTCTGCCTCAAAAAAAAAAAAAAAAGAAAAGATGGCGGCTAGTACTTAAGGGATGATGATACCAAGAGGTCACTGAGATGTTGAAGTTGTTTTCTGGCTCACACACACATAAACACATGCAACTTGGATCTATTCAAGCCTACACTAACTTTCATTGTTATCTGTAGACATGCATTGATAATTGAGATATACACTATTAATGTTATCCTACATTCAGATATCCTTCCATACAAACAATTATGAAAATTGAGGTTTTCTTTCACTATGTCCTGCACATGGTTTAAGTAAATATGGTGCTATTCATCTTACCACCCTTCCATGCATAGTTTTCTTTCCCTTTTAAATTAATAATTTTAATTTAATTTAGATTAATAATGATTACACTTATAAAATTAATCTTTGAATCTATTTTGCTGTTTTACTTCTTTGAATATGTAATGGGTTAGAGATGGCACCAAGCAGGAACAAAGACAGAGAGATGAGAACTTAAGTCAGTCAGTTGGGCGGGACCGTACAAATTACTGGAAGAGCTTTTGATGGATGGGAGTGAAACCAAGCAGAATGTTGCATGTCAGGTTGAGGAGCACTCCTGGAAGTGTCTGAGTGCTGGATGGTGGAGTAAATTAGAGATATGATCTGTGGATAGAGACTGGAATGAATGACAATAAGAAGCCAGAAGCCATCAGGCCACAAGGCTCATCAGTCCCAGAGAAGATGACTGACAATATACTCTGGTGTACACATAAGTGATGTAGCTCTATCTGTGGGGGGTACCAGGAAGGCTTCTTACCACTTAGTAGTTGTATGTATGGACTAGGAAGGAGAGGGGACAGAGAAATGAAAAAAAAATGGCTGCAGTGTTGAAGCGAAGGGGCTGGAGAGCAAAGTGCAGAAACAGCGATGATGGTGAGGGAAGGAGAGAGATGAACGATTCTGTCCACGTTTATTTGCAAGGTCAAGGCAAGGGGGGGATGTGAGGGCAGAAGTTTGTGGTTGCCAACTGAATCTAGAGCTGGGAAGGAATAGGGACACAGGGATGGACTTGCCAGACGACAGTGGCATGGGGGTGGGTTTGAAGCCTTGGTGTGATCATCAAACACTGAACAGAGAAGATCTACCGAGGGGCCTAGCCTGGGGGAGACTGCAGACAGAAGGGATTGAGGGCTCGAGGGGAGCCACAGAAGACAATGACTGGCCAGTAACTGCATTGCTGTGCCAGTAGCAGCTGGTTACTGTGACCTGGGTCACAGAATATTCCACAATTTCCACACATGTAGCACTTTAGAGATGTTACTTATGTAGCTACTTAAGACGTCCAGTTTGAATTATAGTAAGGCAGTTTTAAGTGACCATTATTTTGCACCTCTTAAGTACATAGAAATGCTCAAACTGGTCATATATTATTTCCAAACACTGATCTTGGGTAGACTGTCAAATAAACAGAAATTCTCCATAACTAAAAACATTAATCTGTAGGGGGTAGAACACGAAGACAGAGGGGCAGAGACTGCATTGGTTTGACATTGCCTGTGCTAGGCAGGCAGCAAAGGAGAGAGGAAGAGGCGATAGACTTTTTAGAAATCCCTTTAGATGTTATGCAGGGCTGCTTACCTATTGGTCACATGCTTAGTGAGCATCTTTGGGTTGTCACTGTTTGGGGTATTTGAAGCACTGATGTTTGATCCAGAGACAGGGAGCCAGAGATGAGCTAAACTGTAGAGGGGATGAGGAAGAATTAAACTGTAGCCATCTTCTGAATGGCCATAACCCAAATCCTGTCTCATCCTCAGCTAGACAGGAGGGTGATAAGAGCCCACAGTTTGCCTAGACCAGAGAGAGATTCTAGGATGGGAATTGTTTACCAGAAAATCCACTGCAAGCCCCTTCAGGGCTTCTCAACTCCCCTAATTAGAATTTGAGTGGGTTTCTTTTTATTTTCTCACAAAAGTTACAAAGGCTGTGTCACTGGTAAGAAACAATCCATTCTTGAAAGCTGATAAGTAAGGGATATGGGGTGGGAATGTGAAATTGGGTAACAGCACCAGCAATGATGGATGAACAAGCTGGGGAGGCTAGGAGGGACGGCCTGAAGGAGTGCTGGGGAGGAAGGAATGCAACAGGAGGAAGAATCAACTCTGGGAGCAAGAAAGGAATGTAGGGAACAAGGGAGAAGGGGAAGAGGTCAAGGTCAGAGGTGCCTGAAGTAGAAACTGCAGAATGAGGTATGTCATGAGAATTCAGCTTCAAAATCAGACCCTGTCTTGCCAGGAAGCAATTCTGGGTCTCTTGGGGCAATGTTGGGTATCTGGTCTTCCACTGTTGCTCCACAGAACTCTTCTGTGTTCCAGTCACAGGGTTCTTTATGGGCGGTGGCTGCTCTCGGGACATGACTGTTGTGATATTTTGTTTGTGTTCTCACAAATAAAGTTTGCCTGGAGATCAGAGGGTGGAGCTAGCCACTAGTTAACCATAGAGGTACAGAGGTCTGTACAGACAGACAGGAAGTGATAAGACTGGGCAGAGAGAGGAAGTGATAAGACTGGGCAGAGAGAGGAAGTGATAAGACTGGGCAGAGAGAGGAAGTGATAAGGCTGGGCAGAGAGAGGAAGTGATAAGGCTGGGCAGAGAGAGGAAGTGATAAGGCTGGGCAGAGAGAGGAAGTGATAAGACTGGGCAGAGAGAGGACGTGATAAGGCTGGGCAGAGAGAGGAAGTGATAAGACTGGGCAGAGACAGGAAGTGATAAGACTGGGCAGAGACAGGAAGT
>PVIU01006615.1:0-99763 GCA_004026605.1 Ondatra zibethicus
AAACTGTATTCATTGAAATACTGCCTGGCCCATTAGCTCTAGCCTCTTATTGGCTAACTCTCACATATTTGTTTAACCCATTTCTAATCATCTGTGTGTCACCACGAGTCGTGGCTTACCGGCATGAGTCTAACCAGTGTCCATCTTGTGCTGGAGAAGCATGGCGTCTGCTCCACTGCCTTCTCTCTCACAGCATTCCCTTCTATCTACTCCGCCCACCTAAGGGCTGCCCTATCAAAAGGCCATGGCAGTTTTCTTTATTTAACCAATGAGGGCAATACACAAACAGAAGACCCTCCTACACCAATGGCTGGGCAGGTAAGAGCACTTACTCTACTACTCTACTCAGAGAGGACCAAGTCAATCACATGGTGGCTCCTGTCCATCAGAACTACAATTCCAGGGAATTTAACACCATCTCTGACCTCTGAAGAAACCACACAGGCACATGGGGCACATACATACACGCAGACAAAACATTCATATATATAAAATAAATAAATCTTTGTCAGGCATAATGGCACCTGCTGTTACTTAAAGGCCAGCCTGATCTACACAAGTTCCAGGCCAGCCAGCCAAAGCTACATAGTGAGACTCTGTCTTAAAGAAAAAGAAATCTAAAAGAAGAGACCCCTTTTCTGACACATGGGTCCTGATTTCCTCTCTGAATGAACAGAAGAGATGGATAAGTAGTGTGGGGGATGGGAGAATAAGGTAGAGAAAGGAGTATGAGGAAGGATAATTAACACTGAAGACCTTTGAATGCTATACAGAAGGGCTAGAGAGATGGCTGTTCTTCCAGAGGTCCTGAGTTCAACTGCCAGCAACTACATGGTGGCTCATAACCATCTATAATGAGATCTGGTGCCCTCTTCTGACCTGCAGACATATATGCAGGCAGAACACTATATAATAAATTAAAAAATCTTTTAAAAAATGCCATACAGAAACCTACTTTAGAACTTCCCAAAATATACACATATACAATATAAAAAAAAAGGTTTAAAGTGGAGTTATCATATATTGGGGAGGGGTGAATAGCTACTCTCTCAGATACTATTAGCTATCAAATAAACAGTCCAGAGCCAGGTATGGACTACCTATTTTCAAATTGCTGACCTGCGGGGGTCCCATAACCCCACCCCCAAACATTACAGGCTACTGCCACTGTTCTTGGTTACTCTCCAGAACTTGAGGATAAGACCTATTTGCCTGCCTGGCACAGTGGTGCATGTCTTTAATCCCAGAGCTTAAGAAGGAGAAGCAGGGGGATCTCTGTGAGTTTGGGCTATACAGTGAGTCCAGGACAGCCAGGACTGCATAGTGAGAAAAAAACAAACAGACAAACAAGACCCTATTACTTAAGATGCCACCTGCTTGAGTGCAGTACCAGCCTGGAGGCTTCATTCCTACCGGCTAGCTTTCATGGTGCTAGAAAACTCGATGCATGGCAATGCTGTGAGGGAGTTTAACGGTGCAGAGGGCGGTGACTGATAATAATCAGTACCAGTCAACTGTAAACCCTATGAGATACAATAAACACTGGCCTGGCAAGATATGCCCCTTGCTCACTACAGTGACTGAAGCAAGATTAATAAAAACTCAGGGTCAGAAATTGGGGTTCAACCTGAAGATCTGAAAAGCAAAACAGCCAGCCACTGGCTCTTACCTCGACCCTAGTCTGAAATGGCGATCCTGCCTTCCAGAATCTCAGAATGAGACTGTCTGTTGAGAGCTGTTTACTCCCATTTTATAATTCTCTCTAGGGCTGGGGTTAAAGGCATGCACCATCATCATTAAAGGCATGCACTTCCCAGTTTCTATGGCAACTAGTGTGGCTACTGGGATTAAAGGTGCGTGTCATTATGGCTACTGGAATTAAGGGTGCATGTTACCATAATCTGGTCTGTAAGGCTGACCAGTGGAACCGTTTTACTCTCAGATCTTCTTTATTTATTAAAATACAATTGAAATGCCACTACAGTAACAGGATTGTTATGAGAATAACCAACCACTGCAATTGTAATCCTAGCACTCAGGAGACAGAGGAAGGAGAATCATGTGTTTGAGGCCAGCCTAGGCTATGCAGGAAGGCACTGCATTAAAAAAAAATCTACAATTAAATAAATAGAAAGACATAATACTGCTATATACTACTGTATATTTTATTGTTATGGTCTGTGTGTATGTGAGTGAGGTTAGAGATTGGGAACCAAATTAGAACCTGTACACATACAGTGCTCTACCACTGAGCTAGTAGAACCCCAGCCTCAGTGCTGCTAATTTCTTCATGGTGCATTTAAGCCTCTTAAGTATTCTAAATTGGTTGGGGGAAAAGAATTGGATTTAAAGCCTGCTCCATAAGATGATGAACCCCATGCCTGGTACTGTTAACTAGGCCAAAATCCTATGGTTGAAAAGGTCATGGGCACTAGAGAAGAACCCAGTAGCACTACTATTCGCTAAATGGTCATAGTAATAAACTGCCCCCTAAATTCTTCTTTATACCAATAAATTGGTACATTTCTCAACCATGATCAGTGAAGATTCTTTTTGCAGTAGATGGCAAATAATTCAAAGATTCACAAATGGTTGGTGTGCAGAAAATAAGAAATTATAGAGTGCTCAGCTTTATTTTTTTAAATATTTATTTATTTATTATGTATACAATATTCCGTCTGCGTGTGTGCCTGCAGGCCAGAAGAGGGCAGTAGACCTCATTACAGATGGTTGTGAGCCACCATGTGGTTGTTGGAAATTGAACTCAGGACCTTTGGAAGAGCAGGCAATGCTCTTAACTGCTGAGCCATCTCTTCAGCCCCCAAGAGTGCTCAGCTTTAAATGGGACATCTGTATCACACACAAACACGCACACACACCAAGGAACAGAGCTCATTACAAAAAGAGGGGAAGAAAGATTCTAAGAACAAAGGAAGCAAATGTCTGTAGTGAAAGGTTTTTGCTAGACACAATAGCACAGCTGCACATATGAACTCACAATGGCTAGGACTACATGTACAAGATTTGCACAAGATCAAGCCAACCAAATCCCAGTATGGACTAGAGAGAGGGGGCACTCATGAAGTCCCACTAATAGCTAGTATCCATTGGTGGTTGATAGCTACTGAGAGAGGGAGAGTGAATTTTCTTCAGGGTAATCAGTCCTGGGCTATGCTCCAGTACACGGTCACACGCCTGTGAATATAGAAGGGCTCAACGAGTATTAATTTAAAAAAAGAGAGAGCAGATGAAGTTGAGAGGGAAAAGTGGGGAAGGCAGGGAGAAATGGGAGTGAAGTACATGGGACATGGGTCAAAACACATATACATTTATAAATATTAAATAAAATAGTTAATAAAAAATATAATACAATTTTACAACTCCCAAATCTCCAATGTATGAAAGGAGCAATACAAATGTCATTTTCTGAGTTAGTCCTGATGACATAAACCTATAATCTCAGCTACCTGGGAGGCTGAGACAGAGAAATGCAGGTTCAAGACCTGCCTGGACTACAAAGTAAATTCTAGGCAAGCCTGGGCAATTTAATGAAACTCCGTCTTAAAAGAAAAGGGAAAACTGGAGATGTAGTTCAGCGAAGAGTGCTTTTGTAGCATGCATAAAGCCTTAGGCTAAATCACCAATACCACTAAAAGAATTTTTTTCTATATATACCATGACATAAAAGAGGTAGTAAATAGGCACAGTGGTGTACACCTGTAACTCTAAAACTTGGTAGCAACAAGAGGATAACAAGTTCTAGGCTACATAGCAAGATACTTTCTTAACTGAAAAAAAGGGGGGAAGATATCAAGTTGAAATCTGAATTTTATTTTATTCTGTTTTTAAATTTTTAAATTACATTAGTTATATTTGTGTGGGGAGATGCATACAACAGCACACATGGGGAAGTCAGAGAATAACCTGTGGGAGTCCATTCTTTCCATCCAACGGTGGGTTGCACCTCTACCTTCTGAGCCATCTCACTAGCCCTAATATTTGTTTTATAAAAAGCATTTCTGGGCTGGAGAGTTGGCTCAACAGTTAAAAGCACTGACTGCTCTTCCAAAGGACCTGGGTTCAATATCCAGCACCACACACATGGTGGCTCACAACTGTCTGTAACTCTAGCTCCAGAGGATCCAACACCCTCATATGGCCTCCAAAGGCACCAGACACACACATGATGCAGACATTTACATTCAGACAAAACACCCATATACATCACTTTTTAATTATGTGAAAGATTTTAATTAATGATCATTTAGGCCTGGCTTGGTGATGCATGCCTGTGACCCCAGGTACATGGAAGGCTGAGAGAGGAAGATTAGAAGTTTGGAAGCTCTGGTCCTGTCTAGGCTACAGAGTGACTTCAAGGCTAGCCTGGGCAAATTAACAAGACCCTGTCTCAAAAAGAGAGAGAAAGAAAAAAAGACCAATCAGATTTCTAATGATTCAAATACAGGAGTACATTATAGGAAACAGAACAGGAAAATACTATTTTTTGAAAAAAAACTTATTGTAAAATTTACATGCTAAACAGAAATATGAAATTCATCATATGTCAAAGTATTCTTTATTTAAAGGCCTTTAGCCAGGTTCAGGGATATGTGCCTATAGTCCAGGTTACTCGGAAGCTGAGGTGGGAAGGTCTCCCAAGACCAGGAGTTCCAGACCAGCCAGAGCAATATAGCAAAACCAGTCTCAAAAACAAAACCCTTGGGCCTTGGTGATCCTGTCATGAAATGGCAGCAGCACATCGCAAGGCAGGACAGCCTCCGTTCTTACCTGATAGCTGCTGCCCTCATGATTATGGTCTGTTTCAGTGTCTGCTAAGCGCTCACACTCCCCAGCTGCTGACTTAACACGCATTGATGAAGCACAGGAGCGCTCTAGCAGGTGACCTGAACCTCAACAGCTGGACTGAAGCTTGGCCACTCTTCACAATCACTGTCCATTACCCCGAGTGATTTATAATGAGGTGAGTCGCTCTTCCGCCCTCATTTTTCATGTTATTTACTGTCAAGGGGTAGCAGTCTCAATGTGGGGAAGAAAAATCAATATGAAGCAACTCATAAAATTGAAGCTTCGTCCACAGGACACTAACACGGTCTGCCTGAACATATTAAAGTCCTATCTCACACTTTTGTCTGCGGGATACTACACGGTCTGTCTGAGCATATTAAAGTCCTATCTCATACTTTTTTCAACACCAACTTTTTCTTTCTTTTTTTTTTTTCAAGACAGGGTTTCTTTGTGCAGCTTTGGAGCCTGTCCTGGAACTAGCTCTTGTAGACCAGGCTGGCCTCGAGCTCATGGAGAGCCACCTGCCTCTGCCTCCCGAGTGCTGGGATTAAAGGCCTGCGCCACCACCACGGGGCCTGTCACCACCAACTTTAAAAAAACAAACAAAAATCTTAAAACAAATGTTGCCAAGAAGTTAAAATTTTAAAAAAAGAAAAATCATAAATTGCCTCCCATGAAATAGCCAGACATAAATAGGGCACAGCTCATAAAGCAAACAGCTCACTGTAAAACCCATTCAGTTAGAAAAGCAGGTTTTTCCTTAACCTCAAAGAGCACAAGAAGCCAGCCAACCCAATCTCCATATGAATGCTCCAAATGTCAGCTCTATTTCGGAGACAAGCCCATCACTTGCCCACACTTGGCGCCTAAAAGCTGCCACACTCAGTGTGGATGCTGCCATCTTTTCCCTCAAGAGGCCGGCAGGGCATGTGTCTTTCACATGCCCAGAGTATCCTGCATTCAGTTTTCTGAGTGCTGGGGATTTTGTTTTAAGACTTTCAAGTTTCTTTTCACTACTTTGTGGAGCATGGAGTAGTGCTTGTCATGAGGTCAAGAAATCTTTTCTTTCTTTTTTATTTTTTTTTTAGATTTATTTTTATTTTATGTGTTTGAGTGTTTTGTCTGTATAAATGTCTGTGTACCACATACAAGCTTGGTGTCCACAATGGTCAGAAGAGGGTGTTGGACCCCCTAGAACTGGAGTTACAGATGTTTGTGAGCCACCATGTGGGTCCTGAGAACTGAACCTAGGTCCTCTGGAAGAGCAGCCAGTGTTCTCCACAGCTGAGTCGTCTCTCCAGTCCTAAGAAATCAAATTGTTGCCGGGCTGTGGTGGCACACGCCTTTAATCCCAGCACTCGGGAGGCAGAGGCAGGTGGTTCTCTGTGAGTTCAAGGCCAGCCTGGTCTACAACAGCTAGTTCCAAAAAAAAAAAAAAAGAAATCATACTGTTGAACTGGAATTTCGAACAATGTTTCAAAATAAGAGGAACTTCAGATAAGACAACAGACCAGACTGAACACAGGATAGAGGCAGCACTTGCAAAGCAAACAGAAGGCCCAAGTGAAGAAAGTCGTGAACAAACAGTATTAGAACACAGCAGAGGAACTGTACTCCACTATCAGCACATATACACTGCACATATGTTCTACACTAAACTCTTGGGCATCACATCAAGCCTTTCAACAGTCCATATACTACACCTGAATTAGTTACTTTATTCACAATTCTTACAATTTTTTTTCATATTTATTGTGATGTGTACTCTCATGTGCACATACATGTGAGTAGAGTTCAGAGACAGCTGTGGGAGTCAGTGCTCTCCTTACCCATGTGCAGCAATCACCTGTACACACTCGGCCATTTTGCCAGCCCATTTTTTTAAGGCTTTTTATTATGGGATACTTAAAAATACAAAAATAGAATGGTTTGACTAATTCTCAAATAATTAGTTCAACACTAAACTTGTCTCTTTCATAAGTCCCTCAACCCAAGCCAATATAGATATTTTATAGTCAATTATAGACATCATATAATTCTATTTACAAGTATTTCAATTTGCAAATTGCAAATATCTCTAAGAAATATATATTAAGTAAAAGCAGCAGGGCGGTGGTGGCGCACACCTTTAAT
The DNA here is from genome assembly GCA_004026605.1 of Ondatra zibethicus. NCBI lineage: Eukaryota > Metazoa > Chordata > Mammalia > Rodentia > Cricetidae > Ondatra > Ondatra zibethicus. The sequence goes on from PVIU01006615.1 coordinate 6,940, forward strand.
CCCAACACTTGTGGAGGCAGAGGCAGGCAGATCTCTGTCAGTTCGAGGCCAGCCTGGTCTACAAGAGCTAATTCCAGGACAGGCTCCAAAGCCACAGAGAAACCCTGTCTCGAAAAACAAACAAACAAACAAAAAAAGCAATCACAATTTCAATAGTTTATCCAAATACCAAATGAGAGAGAAGGAAAGTGGGGGGGAGGGTTATCCTAGGACAAAGAGGAGTGAGAGTGGGTACGCCAAGAGTCTCCTCATTAAAATCATAAAATGCTCAATAGTGTTTAATTTTCTCTGTTCTCAGATTTTTAAAATAAATTTAGTAGAGTCAGCCAGGTGGTGGCGCATGCCTTTAATCCCAGCACTCTTGAGGCAAACCCAGGTGGATCTCTATGAGTTCGTGGCCAGGTTGGTCTACAAATCAAGTTCCAGGACAGCCAGGGCTACAGAGAGAAACCCTGTCTCTAACAAAGCAAACTAATAAGTTTATCAGAATCATGTTCCAAGCAAAACTCGTATCTGTTGGCTTGTATCTTAGGATTCTCATGGGTTAAGATTCCTCTAGGAAGGAAGGACTGAACTGTGAGGTGATAATAGTGTAGTGTTCATTATGGTGGAAGTTATACACCTGTGGCAGAACGCTCACCCAAAGGGTGAATGTTACAACCTTAGGCCAGACAAGGTGAAACACACCTATAATTCTAGAAGAGGCTGAATTAAGACAATAGTAAGTTCAAGATCAACCTAAATAAATCATATAATGAAATTCTGCAAATGTTTATAACAATTTGGAAATAACCTGATTTCCAAATAACACACATGTGCATGCACACACACACATACACACAAAAATAAAAAAAATGTTTAAAAAAAATAAACAAAAATGAAAATAACCAACCAATAGGCATGGTGCCATGTGCCTATGATCTCAGCACTTGTGATGTGGAATCAGAAGCTGAGTATTTCAGTTCATCCTCAGCTACAAACTAAGTCCTAGACTAGCCTGGACTATGTGAGACTGTCTCAGAGAAGAGAGGGGAGAAAGGGGAGGGGAGGGAAGGGGAGAGCAAAGGAGATGATGGCTCAGCGGGTAAAAGCAGTTGCCCAACAGGCCTGATGACCTGAATTTGATCCCTGAAATCCAAGGTAGAAGAAGAGAACCAACTCCTGCTCTCCTCTGACCTTATACACCAAGCTATGGCACTTGTACACATACACACACACACATACACACAGGGGTTGGTAAGGGAGAAGGGAGAAAGAGAGAGAAATAAAAAGAAAGGAAGGGAGAGAAAGAAGGAAGAGGGTGGAGAGGGAAAGAATATGAATAAAAAGAAGAGCAGAGATATCTGGCCAGGGAACAAATAAAAATGAGAGTCAATCCATGTGCACTTCAAAACAATAGAAGAAGAAAAAATCCAGTGTTCAAATCTGACTGGTGTACAGAGGCATGGAAACTTGGGACTAATACTCACAGGGCAAGGGACCAGGTGCCCAACATAGCCTGGTGCATCATAGTAAACAGTGCAGCACAGTATGCTATTGAGATGATGTGGGACGGATGACAGTTCTACAAACACAAGCCTGAAAGACCCAAGAGGATTCTCCAAATCCCATACTGCCATGGCTCAGACACTGCAGTTAATTCAATAATGGGGGTAAGGTGTAAGACACTTTGCAGATGGAAGAAACTGTGAGGGGACTAAGTTGGTAACTGGAATGAAAGAGAAGGGACTAAAAGACAAGCCTTATTTTTACATATAATTAGCACACCAAATAAACTTTTTTATATTGAACTGAATACACATTTATCTTAGTCTTCCCCTATCTCCCACTGAATATAAATTATAAATTGTTTGACCTTCTTCCTCTCATCTGCCCCATTCTTCACATCTCTTCCACAGAAATATGCAATTTTAACTTCTCTAAAGTTACATGGTCACCTGAAATAGTTCTAAAATGATATAGGTAGCCAGGCATGGTAGTATATGCTTGAAATCCCAGCAGGAATATTCCAAGTTTGAGGTGGCTTGGGCTACATAATGAGACCTGTCTCAAAAAGGAAAAAGAAAAAAAAAAAAAAGGATGGCAGAGGGAGGCAATACAAGTTGAATTTGAATCTGAGATTATTCTGAGGGTTCAAACCCAGAATGCATATGACTACAAACCTCTACCTAAATCTTGACTACACAAGTGCATAGTCATGAGGACACCAAGATGAGTGGTAATTAAGTGATAGTCTTATTAAATGAAGAAGTTGGATTATCGGGGCTGGAGAGATGGCTCAGTGGCTAAGAGCTTTGTCTGCCCTTCCAAAGGTCCTGAGTTCAATTCCCAGCCACCACATGGTGGTTCACAGTCATCTGTAATGAGATCTGGTGCCCTCTTCTGGCCTGCACTGTATACATAGTAAATAAATAAATCTAAAAAAAAAAAAAGAAGTTGGATTATCAATACATACATTTCTTATGAATGTATATAGTAAAATGGAAGTGGCTTTGTGTGGAAACAAGGGCTTCCAGGGATTATATCATTAAACTAGCACCTTCTTCACTGAGTCCTCTAGGACACTGAATGCAGCACACAAAATCTTAATTTATTCATCGAAATAGGTCTAGTCTATTTAATCCTACGACAGAAAGACTTGGATATCCATGTTCACTGCTGCCCTATTCACAATAGCAAGGAAATGGAACCAGCCTAGATGCGCAATGCATGACCAGATAATGAAATATGATAAAGTGCCTGCAAGACAGCCAGAGGGTTAAGATCCCTGCCACCAAATCTAACAACCTGTGTTCAATCCCCAGGATCTACAAACATGGTCGAAGGAAGGAACCAACTCCCAAAAGCTGTCCTCTCATTTCCACATAAGTGGTGTGGCACACAAATACACACACTCAAGTAATAAAAACATTTAAAACACGATAGATATATGGTAGCTTGAAGGAACATGGGTCCATATATTTGAGCACTTGGTCCCTAGTTGGTGGAAGTGTTTAGAAAGGATTAGGAGGTGTGGCCTTGTTAAAGAAAGTATGTCACTGTGGGTGGACTTTGAGATTTCAAAAGTCCACGACATACAGACCCAGTCTGTCTCCCTGTCTCTCTTTCTCTCTCTTTCTCTCTTTCCCCCTCCCTCCCCACCCACCACCCACTCCTCCTTCCACCTGTGGATCAGGATGTAAGCTCTCAAGCACTGCTCTAGCGCCATGCCTGCCTGCCTGTCACAACACTTCCTGCCATGAAGGTCATGGACTTACCCTCTGAAACTGTAAGCAAGCCTCAACTAAATGCCTTCTTCAATAAGTTGCCTTGGTCATGGTGTCTCTTCACAGCAATAGAACAGAAACTAAGACAATATATAATTGAATTTATATAGCTATAGAGAAAAATGAAATTTGTAGGAAAATTAAATGAGCTAGAAAATATATTAAGCAAAATGACCCAAACTCAAAAAGACAATCAGCACATGTTCTCTCTCACGTATACATGGGAATAAATAAGGGTAAAGGCCTAAAATCCCTAGAGAGAGAATAAGAGAGCTGAAAAAGAAGTGCCAAGGAAGGGAGGAGCATACAAAAGGACACCTGTAACATGATGCAGGAGAGAATAACACAAGGGAGGAAGGGATAGAAGAGAGCATGGGAGTGAAGAGTCAACTGAAACACATTTTGTTTTAAAAGGCCATTATGAATTTATTTTTTCAAGTTAAAAAAAGAAAGACATTATGATATCTAATACTTTGTGTGCTAATTTAAAAAACAAAACTTGGAACTGGAGAGATGGCTCAGTGGTTATAAACACTTGCTGCTCTTCCAGAGGCCCTGAGTTTGGTTGCCAGCATCCACATCAGGTGGCTCACAACCATCTGCAACTCCAGTTCTGGGGGACCAGATGCCCTCTTCTGGTCTCTGTGAGAATTACACACATATAGTATGCAGATACACAACAGAATGAAATACTCATACACATAAAATAAAAATAACTTTAGGGGCTAGAGAGATGGCTTAGCAGTTAAGAGCACTGGCTTTTCTTCCAGAAGACCCATGTTCAATTCCCAGAACCCACATAGCAGCTCATAACTGTCTGTAACTTCAGTTCCAGGGAATCTGATACCTTTATACCAAAAAACTCACATAAAATAAAAGTTAAATTATTAAAGATAAATAAAAATAACTTTAATATTTTTATTATTTTACTTTATGTATATGGGTGTTTTGCCTACACGTATTTCAGTGCACTACATAAATGCCTGATGCCCAGAGGCCAGAAGAGAGTGCCAGAACTCCTAGAACTGGAGTCACAGACCATTTTGAGCTATGTGAGTGCTGAGAATCAAACTTGTTAAGAGCAGTCAGTGCTCTTAACTGCTGAGCCATCTCTGCAGGTCCCAAAATAAATATTTTTAAGTTTTTTTAGATTAAATTAAGAAAAAAAAGTATAGTTCTGGTTAGTCTATCTAAGTTTCCAAAGCTTTCATCAGAGTTGGTCTAGCCTCTGAACTAGCCTAAGTATATCTTAAGTATTATCAATGGCCTCCTAGAGTTTGCTATCTTTGACTTGAGCACCTGTGATCTCAGCAAAGAGTACCAGAAAAGGTCTCTAAGTCAAAAATAGTATCAAGGTATGATGACCTACAATGCAAACTATCTACCGTGACCTTGTAAAATGAGAAAACCTGTATTCATCTAACATACCAAGATAGTAAGCAGCCATGACCAAAACCAAGAGGGTAAAAAGAAATAGCTGTCAGGTTAATTTTTATTGTGTTAATAACAGATGAGTCTAACCATATCTTCATTCACAAGTGACTTGGTGGTAACATGGGTATCTTGATTATTAGTAGCTCCAGTCCCACCATTATGGTGTAAGACCCTTTCTCAAAGGAAAAAAAGAAAAGAAACATATAAACCAGAAAGTTGTTTGACTTGACATCAAATTTTTGAATAGATTGTTACCTGAAATTACCTAGTATTGAGTATATGCATTCAATTCAACGGCCAGGCCTGTAAATATGAAGGAATTTTTCTATTACATTTGTAGATGAAAAAAATATTTCATAGCTTTCATCCCCTTCCTTTCCTACTTCAAGAAATTACTGAATGTAAAGAGTGCAACTAATAGACAGTGCACTCACATCGAGGCTGTTAGCGAAGAGAGGAGGGACACCAAGGCAGTCAGTCTCTTGATAAAGGCAGACGGAACTGAAAGGGAGGGTCTATCATGAGTGACAGACAGAACTGGAAGGGAGGGTCTATCATGAGTGACAGACAGAACTGGAAGGGGAGGGTCTATCATGAGTGACAGACAGAACTGAAAGGGAGGGTCTATCATGAGTGACAGACAGAACTGGAAGGGAGGGTTTATCATGAGTGACAGACAGAACTGGAAGGGAGGGTCTATCATGAGTGACAGACAGAACTGGAAGGGAGGGTCTATTATGAGTGACAGACAGAACTGGAAGGGAGGGTCTATCATGAGTGAGACACAGAATTCAAAGGGGAGGGTCTGTCATGAGGAAGAGACAACTGTAAGGGAGGGTCTATCATGAGTGACTTCCCAGAGTAATATTCAAATTATGGAAGGACTAAACTTAGCTAGTAGAGTCACTTTAAAAGAAACAAGGCTCAACTGGTAAACATCCTTGTTGAGCAAGCCTGCCAACTGAGTTCCATCTCCTGAACCCTGAACTCACAATGGAAGGAGAAAACTTAAGCTGTCCTTCAACTCCACACACACAGGATGGCACACACACACACCTGCACTCATACACATACACACAAACACACACACTAACCAAAATAAAAACAAAGTTACAGAGTTATACTAAAAATAATAATAATACTTAATATAAAGGTGGAGAATGATTGAAGAAGACATCCAGCTGACCTCTGCCCTTCACAAGTATGGAGAATTCACCCTTCCAAAGACTTCAAAATTTTTGTTTAAATCTTATTTAAAGTTGAATGTAGTTCTCTTAGCTTCTACCACAGTTTATATCCAGTTCCTTATTCGGTGGGCTATGGGGCTTGTGATTCAATCTGAAAAATCAACACTCACAGGCAACTGCTCTCCTTCCTAGCTTTTCACACACACACACACACACACACACACACTTCACAGGCAACTGCTTTTTTCCTAGCTTTTCACACACACAACTTCTCTTGGTTTCTCTTTCATCTGTAGAGTGGGAGTCACATTATTACCAACTATACCCATTGCAGAAGAACACTACCAAGAGTTACATGAGGGAAGACACGTGAAATCATTTTAAGCCGCAGAGTACTATATAAACACTGGTTGTTATATATAATACTTTAGGTGGGGTGCTGAGCAAAACAGGACAGAGAGGAGAATTTCCTTCCACATGAAAGAGCAATAAGAACAATTTTAAGCTATTAGCTAAATATATTTAAGGAGGGGCTTAATGTAAACTTGAATTATTATTTAAAAATTAATTCTTATGTGAATACATTCACTTTGTACAGAAAGAAAAAGAAAAGAAAGAAGAGCTGGGGATGTAGCTCTATTGGTAGAGTTCTTGTTTAGCATGCAAAAGGCCTAGGCTTGATCCTCAGTACTGCAAAGACCAGGCAGTCCCAGCACTGGGAATACAGGGACAGAAGGATCAGAAGTTTAAGGCCATCGTCACCTACATGGAGAGTTCTAAATCAACCTGAACTACATGAGATTTTGTGTTCAAAGGGGGGGGGAGAAAGGAAGAAGGAAGGAGAAGTGGGTGCCCAGCTCTCAGCTCAACAAAATAACTGGGGAGAGAGGGTGGAGTTATGGCATTAAGTATACAGAGAATACTGTTGCATAAGTGAGAGAAATCAAGGCGTTATTATCAAACTCTCAGATTACCTGCAATCCATATATATATGTATATATATATGTATAATATATATAAAGAATGACTATATGTATATTATTAAGATAATCATTTCTATAGAGGGCTTCAGAAATAAAACTGAAAGTCCATTCCATAAGTTCCAGACAGAAATAATTCTGTCCCTGCCAGAAGTAGCACTGCTGCAAAGAAATTGAGACACCCATAACAATGAGGTCAAGGGTGTTCTAAGGGTGGCCTGGAGAAGGCACAAACCACACATCAGCAAAACAAGTGTCGTTTCAGAGGAGCGGCCCATCTTAACCCACTCCTGAGATTTCTCTTTAACTGTCCTAAGACGGTTTGATAACTGGGCCACACAAATAGAAAGCTGAGCTTCTGAAAAGGTTATCAGGCTAATGACACTAAGTGTAAGCTTGAGTGACGTGATGTACAAGCACAAGACAGAAGTAAAGAGGACTAATCTGTAGAGATAACACCAAGGACCAAATCATCAGTCACCATGACAACCCAAGTAGGTGGAGGGAAATACAAACACCGACCAGTCACCTGGGTGTCACCAGTCCTTCGGGTAAACACCCTAACCCTGGGGTCTGAAAAAAGATTTGTGGCGTGGAAGGAAGTGCCCAAGAATGTACATGAATTGACTTAAGTGGCGTGGTCTTTGCAAGAGGGCTCTACGGTGACACTAAAATACTTCAGGTGGGCAATCGAAGGGTCACAGGCTTGCAGGCAAAAGACCCAGCAGACCGAAGGGGGAGTCCTACCTGGTGCAGGGCTGTCAAACCGTCCACGTTGACAGTGTTGATGTCCGCACCTCTTGCCAGAAGCTTTTTCACCTCGTCCGTGTCCCCGCTGGAGCAGGCAGCCAGAAAGACTGCACCATCCTCGAAGCGGACCCTGGGGCTCCCGCGTCTTGTCTGCAGCTGCCGCCCCGAGCCCTGTCGCTCCGCCGACTCCTGCTCTGTCAGCGAGCCCCTCCAGCGCCGCAGCTGCTCAGCCCGCCGCGCTCGCGCCGACTCTGCCCGCTTCCCTCCCAGGTGCTCCAGTTCCGCCATGGCTCGAGCCGCCGGAGCTGCTGACAAAACTACCACCACCAGAATGCTGGTAGCCTTGCGTGGCCGCTACCGCCTCCCTCGGAGGGCTTCAGCCGGGAAATGAAGGCGGAGGCCCCCGAGCCGCCATCTTTACTCCTCCAGCTACTAGCACCGCCCACTCGCTCCTTTAGCTTCAGCACGCAGGCGCTGCTCAAGCCCTGCGACATCACGGGACTTGTAGTAAGAAACCTGGCCTAAGGACACGTTGTGGCCCTATGGGAACTACACATCCCTGGGTGCATTAGAAATCAGTCCAGGACAAGCACCCTTCTCTGCAGCTGGTCCTAGCGCTTGTACCCTTACCCTGAAGGGGCAACTGTCTCCCTCGCCCTCCCTCCCGCCAGCAGCAACCTCTTTCTCTAGGCATTTTGGGAATCGTAGTTTATTATTGTTGTGACCACTAACTAAACTCAGCTCCCTTAATTAATTTTTCCCTAAACACTTGAAGAGTGAAAAAGCAGCCGTAATTAACCTTACTTTCTATAAGGAAGGACTAAACATAAAGTACCAGAAGAACTAGAATTCATGTCCTGGTTTTACATCTAGTTTTATTAACATGTATTAGTTGTGAATGTGCATGGGGGAAAACATGCATACACATACAATATTACAGTTTTACTTAAAGTGTTTTCACTTTATATGACATTTGTTCCAGATCCATAAAGATTCCTGAGTGGTTGAAATTTTTCATTAAAAATGTGAAAATTATTAGATCATTATATAGAGAAGCTGAGTTACATAAGTGTAACATATGAACACTTGCCCACTCCTCATTTTCTATTGGAATAAACTAGAAATCATATGTTGAAGAAATAAGCTGGTCTAAGAGGCTCATATCTGTAATACTAGGAAGGCTGACATATGATTGCCAGGAGTTCTGGGGCAGCCTAGACTATATAGTTAGCTCAAGGTCACCAAAAAAAAGAGGGTGAGGGAAGAAAAAATGGAAGGGAGAGAGAAGAAGAGGGAGGGAGGGGGAGTAGTGCTGACTTGTACTCTCAGCTCTTGGGAGGTTCAGGCAGCAAAGGAGTTCAAGGTCATCCTTGGCTTCCAAGGCAACCCCAGGTTAGCCTGAACTATATAACACTTTGTCTCAATAAAACAAAAACTTTTTAAGTAATGAGATTTTCTTGGTAATTTGTCAACATGGAACTTCTTCTCATTGATAATTTAAATTGCCCAAAGTTCTTAAATAGAACTCTGCTTAAAGAATAAAAGAGAAATTGATATCAAAATAAGGTAGGAGCTGGACATGATGACATGAACCTATAATCTTAGAGGATCCAAGAGTCTGAGGCCAGCCTAAGCTACTGAAGGAGACTGTCTCAAATACAAACAAACATAAATCAGGAAAGATTACCTAACCATCAGCTCAACTCTCTCTGCGGTCCTCCTGCACTGTTTAAATGTTATGTTCCTAGTAAATGACAGCTATGCAGCTTTGTTTTTCAGTATCTCTTTATATTGTTCCAACACAGTGGCTTCTCAAAAGAACTTTAAAAGTGAGATAGAATTTCAGGGACAAATAGTGTTACATTTTGAAGGACTATATTCTGTTTTGTTTTGTCTGAGATGAAGTCTCCTTTACTCAATCTGGTCAAAAATGAGTGTGGAATACTGATCCTTCTGACCACCTTCCAGATTTTGGTCATGTTCTTTGTTCTTTTTGCATTTTCTGTCTCTGTCTCTGTCTCTCTCTCTGTCTTTCTCTCTCAGTGTGTGTGTGTGTGTGTGTGTGTGTGTGTGTGTTCTTTCATTCTTTCTTTATTTTTGTTTTTTGAGACAGGTTCTCTATATCAGGCTTGCTTCAAGCCCATGGTTTTCCTCCTGCTTCGTCCTCCCAGGTATCAGTAATGAGCTATCATATACATATGCTTGAATTTTAGTAAAAATTCAGTCTCAGGGCTGGGGATGTACCTGATTTCATGCACAAAGTCCTGTACTGTATAAACCAGGTGTGGTCAGAAACATTCGCCTATAGTTCCAGTACTCGGGAATTGGGGGCAGATGGCTCAGAAGTTCAAAGCAATCTTTATGTAGGTGATTTTACCTAGGGCAAAAGAGACCCTGTCTCGAAAATAAATAAATAAATAAACAAACAAATAAGCCTCCATGGTAGGAGGTTCCAGAAAACAGAAAGAATACTGAATACTACTTTCTTATTATAACTGTTGTACTTGTGTTTTTCTGATTTTTCTTTTTTTTTTTTTTTGATTTTTCAAGACAGGGTTTCGCTATGGCTTTGGAGCCTGTCCTGGAACTAGCTCTTGTAGACCAGGCTGGGCTCGAACTCACAGAGATCCGCCTGCCTCTGCCTCCCGAGTGCTGGGATTAAAGGCGTGCGCCACCACCGCCCGGCAATGTTTTTCTGATTTTTTTCTTGTGAGGGTAACACTTCCTTTGAAGGCTTTTACAGGAAGCAGCAAACATTTAATTCTTTAGCTAATTAAAGTGCATACTTACCGAATTAGTGAGAAATTGTAACAGGGCCCCAGACCCAGCACAGCTGACTCCAGGATGGAAGCTCCATTCAGGCTGTAAAGCTCAGCATGTAGACAGCACCACCTGACAAAACTAAAAACTGGCCTGATCCATCAAAGTCCATACTTCTGGAAAAGCCTCTAGATGAACCTTGCTTTTTTGCATCTGCAGTTCTGTTTCTGACTAACTGTTCTTAACTGAAGTATATCATCCCAGAACATGGTTTTTGTGCCTCAAAGCTCATCCTGAGAAAGTCTCGATGCTATCCTGGGATTCCCAACACCCAGTGTAGTCAACAGCTGGCCTGCTAATAAAGACTTTCTATTGGCTTAAACTCATGCCTGAGCAGTCTTCTCTGGTGAATACACCACAATGTATCCTCCAGCTATGTGACTGCTAAAAGTAAGAATAATAATTAACATCTTAATTAGTTTAACTACATCAATCAAAAATTATACCACAAAACACCCATCTTCCTATAATTTGAAAAGTTTTTGTTTATCAAAATTAAAGTTATGCAAGTCCTCCCCCACCCCCACCAAAGCATCTTCACCAACCAAACTCCTTTAGAATAAACCTATGCTACCAGCTCATTAAAAAAGTTGGACAGGTTAAATTTCCTAAATAAATACTCTAAAAATTATTTTAAAGATTTATTTACTTATCTGCATGAGTATCTGCACACAAGTGTGTACAAGTACACACTAAGACCAGAAGAAGGCCCCAGTTCCCTGGGCCTTGGAGCTATAGCTGTCTGCTGGACCCCAGCTTGATAAATAGGTGCTGGGATCCGAACTCAGGTCTTCATAATTGAATAGCAAGTGCCCTCCCCTGCTGAGACGTCTCTCCAGCTCCCTAATAAAACATTTGTAACTCCAAGTTAAGTCCAAACAAACATTTCTCTGTACAAATAAAACACATTTTAAAATATATTTTCAAAATAACTGGTTTTAGAAAATGGCTCATTGGGTAAGAGTACTTGCTCTGCAAGCATGAGAACCTGAGTTCGAGTCTCCAGCACCGACATGAAAAGCCACAGCTGATTGTACCTATAACCCCAGCATTGGGAAATACATGGTGAGTCTCAAGAGCTGGCAGGCCAGTCAACCGGTTCTGTGAGAGACCCCGTCTCCAGGCAATAAGGTATAGAAAACAGAGGAATATCCCTAACATCCTGCACTCCCTGTGAGCTACATAGATGCACATACTTACCTGTGCACTTGAATGTACCCCATATATACACACCACACACTCATGCCACACAGCACACTAATTCACTAAATAAGTATATCTGGGCCAACTCAGATGTCATTGTGTAAAACAAATTTTTATCGAGCAATCATTTTCCTTAGTCACACTTGAATTGTAACATTAGCATACTCTAATTTTAAAAAGATAATGACATGCTGGCTACAGCGTGTGCTTATAATCCTAACACTTAGAAGATAGAGGTAAGAGGATCAGGAGTTCAAGTCTAGCCTCAGCTACATAATGAATTTGGGACCAGCTTGAGTAATATGAAACCCTGCCTCAAATAAACAAAATAAAATAATAGTGATAATACTTAGACAGGAGGATTGTTATGAGTTTGAGGTCAGCCTGACATTCAGAATGAGGATCTTGCCTCAAAAATCCTAAATAGGGCCAGATGTGGTAGCACATGCCTTTAAACCCAGGGCTTGGTAGGCAAAGGCAGGCAGATTTCTATGAGTTGGAGGCCAGCCCAGTCTAAATAGCTAGCCCCAGTCCAACCAGGGCTGTTTAGTGAGACTCTGTCTCAAAAAAAAAATCCTATATTAATTAGTTTAAAAAAAATTACACTAAGGGCAGTCTTTCAGGCCTCTGTTCCCATCAGTAACATGCCTCCCTCTTGTGGACAAATAGAAACTGTACACCTAGAATGGAGCCCTGTGCCTTTCCCTCCTTTTCTTTGTCTAAACTACAATTGATCCTTCCCACAAACTCAATACAGTTTGTGATTTTTCTTCTTGTTTTTTTTTTGGCGGGGGGGGGAGTGGGGTGGGGTGGAGGTTGGTTTTTAGAGACAGAGTTTCTCGGTGCAGCTTTGGTGCCTGTTCTAGAACTTGCTCCGTAGACCAGGCTGGCCTGGAACTCACAGAGACCCATCTGTCTCTGCCTCCCAAGTTAAAGGTGTGCTTCACCACCGCCCTGCAGTTTGTGAATTTTCTAAGAGACATTTTTAATTCTGTTTTTCAGAGAACCATCCAAGGAAGGTTTCGTTTCAGTTCTGAAGGTGGGACTAATTGACATACAGTCCCTGCTGGAATAGGAAGAATAAGGATTAAATATCAGGAAATGACAGTAGTAAAATAAGCAGTAACTCCGAAATGGTAACAAAGAACACTTTACTGCATTCAGTAAATTGTAACCATAAATACAGAACCTTGAAAATCAGATTAGACAATTACATGCTCCTTTATCCCTCAAATTTTATAATAATTTGCATAACTCATTAGCTACTCAGTGGTTCAGTTCTACAACTAAAGCGGGGAAGCCCAGAGGAGAATCATAGCCAGAGTCCTAGTGATATGAGGATCTCCACAAGACAAAACAGATGCTGCTTAACATCAGTTTGGACTAAATGCAGAAATCACTGCAGTAGCCGATATTGTATTGGCTTAGAAGTTCAGAAAGAGACTGATTGCTATTTCTATGCCAACGCTGCTCCGAAGCTGCACAATAGTCCAGGAGCAGTGAAAGTTAAGAGGAGGCGTGGTTGGTAGGTGGTTTGGGGGTCCTAGTCCCAGGGTTCCCACAGTCTAAGCCAACTTCCAGCTCTGCAGAGTCTCAGGTCTTGAGATACCCTTCTGCACTCCTGGCTGTGTAGTCTTGGCTACCTCAGCTATAAGCATGTGCGTCCTTGATCAGAAAATATTACCTTTCTAGATTTGGAAGAGCTCTTAAAAGTCATTTATTGGGAAAAGAAAAGTCATTTATTGGAGCTGAAGAGATGGCTCAGCAATTAACAGCACTCACTGGCTGCTCTTCCTAGAGGACCCTGGTTCAATTACCAGCACCCACATGGCTGCTCATTACTGTCTGTAACTCCTGTTCCAGGGATTCTAACACCCTCACACAGACATGCATACAAGCAAAACACCAATGTACATAAAATAATTTAACTAATTTTTAAAAATCTGTCCAACTTTTCAAAAAAAGGTCATTTATTTCAGGGCTGCTGTGTGACTGGGGGATCAAAAAACGGGCACAGTGTGTAGGAAGACCTGGGTTTGATTTTCAGCACAGTGAAGGAGGGAGGGGAAAGGGCAGTAGTCCTACTGTGCGTCCACGTAATGGAAAGGATCGCTTTTGCACTACCCGTAACTTGCTCAGCTTTCATTTGAACACTTCCAATGGTGAAGAAATCTACTTTATCCGCTTTATTCTTCAGAGTCCTGGAGGAATGCTTTGTTTAGAAGAATTATAAGTTATTTTTTTTCTTTTTCCCAGTTGGAGGAAATCTATGTAGGCTGATCTCAAATTCTCGATCCTTTTATCTTAATATGCCTGCGTAGGCTGATCTCAAATTCTCGATCCTTTTATCTTAATATGTCTGCGCTATCATGTTCGACTTTTATCTTTCAACTATTGGTCTTAAATGAAGTAGTAGTTTCCCCAGATGTTACTTAAAGCCTTGGGCAACGTGGGGCGCGCCTAATTCCAGCACTTGGGAGGCTGAGGCAGGAATGTCAGGGGTTCCAGGCTAGCCTGAGCTACATAGCAAGTTCCAAGCTAAGCAGGGATGTATTGTAAGACCCCGTCTAAAAGAACCAAAACAAAAAATAAAGACAGCTATTCAGCAGTCGTTTCTCCAGATTAAGAGTATCCAGTTGCTTTCATCTTCTCTCCTGTAGGTTAATTTCCCGGCCTTTCCAGCTCACGGAGGACAAGCACGCTGAGAGCCTGGACGGGGCATTCGGGGTACCATTGCGCGCGCACCAATTTGAAGCCTGCGTGACGGGGGCGCACGCTCGGAGCGCTAGCCAATAGGCGTGCGCGCGCGTCTCCTGGGATGGCTGCGAACCAATCACAGTCATTTCTTGGGGGGGGTGGAGTCATTTCAACGGTCTCTGGCGTCTGCACGGGCTCTGCAGACGCGCGCGGCGGAGGCAAGCGGAGCTGCTGAGTTGTGCCGCCGGGGCCACCAAAGAGAACGTGCCCGGAGATCACAGTGAGTCTGGGGAAGGGCTCCAGTACCCGAACCGCCCGGAGAGGAACACCGCGGGGAGAGAGAACCGCTCTGTGCGCGCCAAGGCAGTGTCACCGTCCTCCCTCCTGTATCTGCCTGGGGACAAAACAAAACTTTAGCGCTTCCGAATCTGAGGTGAATCAACCGTGCAGGCTGCAGATTTATGAAGAAGCACAGAGGGTGGAAAGACTGCGAATTTTCTTTTATTTATTTATTTATTATGTATATAACATTCCTTTTATGTACAGCTGCACACCAGAAGAGGGCACCAGATCTCATTTACAGATGGCTGTGAGCCACCATGTGGTTGTTGGGGATTGAACTCAGGACCTTTGGAAGAGCAGTCAGTGCTCTTAACCACTGAGCCATCTCGCCAGCCCCCCGCGAATTGTCTTTTGATATGGACGCACACAGAGGTGTGAAAATGTTATGACTAGTCAGTGCAGTGTAAACATACGTTTGTGGGAAGTAATTACTGGGAAAGAGGCTAAAAACACCGGTTTAAAAAAGTGAAAACACCTGTCGGAGCTAGATTGTAAGGAGCATGTTTGTTATGGTTGTTTGGTTGGGAGTTTTGTTGTTTTGGGGACAGGTGTCGCTCTAACCCAGGCTGGCCTGCAATAGACTTCCAGTCCAGGCGCTTCCAGTGGCTATGCCACCAAGCCGCAGCTCGGTAAAGAACCTTTATGTTCAGAAAATACACGGTAACAGATGGCTTTTAAGCCAAAGGACTTTTTTTTTTACTTCATGTGTACAAGTGTTTGTCTGCATGTATGAATGTGCACCACATGTATGCCCGGTGCCCACGGAGGCCAGAAGTGGGTGTTGGGAATTGAAGCTGCGTCCTCTGGAAGAGCATCCAGTGCTCCCAACAGTTAAACCATCTCTCCAGCCCCAGAGGACTTTATAGATACCAGTTGTATTAACATGCAGTGGTGGCACAGGCCTTAATCCCAGCACTCAGGAGGCAGAGACAGGTGGATCTCTATGAGTTCAAGGACAGCCTGGTCTACAGAGCAAGTTCCAGGACAGCCACGGCTGCACAGAGAAACCATGTCTCAAAACAACAACAGCAAAAGAGTCTGGTTGTTTTTTTTTTTTTTTCCCATTCTACCCCAACTAGCATGCTTTTCCACTGGGTCTCATTTTAAACAGATAACAGTTCATAGTTGTAGATAGTTTTATTGTAATTGATTGGCAAAAGACAACTTTAAGGAGACTGTTCTCTCCTGCTGTGGACGACTGGGATTGAAATCAAGCTGTCAGGCCCATGCAGCTAGTACCTTTACCCGCTGAACTATTTTGCCAGTCCCCATATTTGGAAGGTTTTGTTTTGTTTTGTTTTGTTTGCTGAAAATTGCTCTTCAGATTTACTGTATAAAATAGCAGTGCTTCGTGGGCTTAAAGAAAATGATAGAGAGCCTTGCGGCCGGCACACACCTTTAATCCCAGCACTCGGGAGGCAGAGGTGGCGGATCTCAGTTCGAGGCCAGCCTGGTCTATAAAGCTAAATCCAGGACTGTTATACAGAGAACCCTTGTCTTGAAAAACAAAAAAGAAAGAAAGGAAGGAAGGGAAGAAAAAAATCAAAGAAAATGATAGAGGCTGGGCATGGTGATACCATCACTCCGAGGCAGGCCAGTGTCCGAGTTTGTAGCCAGCCTGGTCTACAAATCAAGTTCCAGAACAGCCAGTGCTACAAAGAGAATTAAAAAAAGAAAATGATGGAATTAAGATAGGAAATAGTATAACTCAGGGGTGAAAAGTTATGAGATTTTTCTATTGTATGGAAGGAGAGTCAGAGGACCAGTTAATTTTACTTTTATTTCATGTGTATAAATGTTTTACATATATGCATTTATTTTCACCACATGCATGACTGTTGGATCCCCTGAAATGGATGGTTGTAAGCCACCATGTGGGTGCTGGGAATCAAACCCAGGTCCTCTGTGAAAGCAACAAGTGTGTTTAATCACAAACTACTCCTATCTAGTGGTCCGTTGTACATGCCCCATTGTGTCCTGTCTGTCGTCCTGCTGCTCTGGAACTTAATCACTAAACTACTCCCATCTAGTCGTCCGGTGTCCCAGTGCCCCATCGTGTCCTGTCTGTTGTCTGTTCCTCCAATCCCAGCTGACCTGGAATGTGTCTTATAAACCAGGCTGCTATGGAATTTCAGTAATACTCCTGCCTCTGCCTCCTAAGTGATATGGTTACAGATCTGTCTCACCACAGCTAAACTATTTTTTTAAAGATTTATTTATTTATTATGTATACAACATTCTGCCTCCATGTATGCCCACGTGCCAGAAGAGGGTGCCAGATCTCATTACAGATGGTTGTGAGCCACCATGTGGTTGCTGGGAATCGAACTCAGGACTCTGGAAGAGCAGCCAGTGCTCTTAACCACTATTTTTTTAAGCTGCTGAAGAGGTATCTTTTTTTTGCATTAAATAATTTTATTTTTATATATGATCAATACATATTTTTATTTTATTCTGATTACATTTATTGTGTGTGTGTGTGTGTACCATAGAACATGTGGGAATATTGGAGGATAACTTACAATAGTTATTTCTCAAAGTTATCCTCAGCTACATATCTCGGGATACATGAGACTCTGTCTCAGTGCAAATGAGAGAGGATGGGGTAGGGGCAGGGAGTTAACTGCAGAGGAGGAACATGACAATCCGAACCCTAGTCTGAAAAAGAAAAATGAAGAAAGTACAAAGATGGCAGTAATAACGATAGGAACAGAAACTGTTGTAATTAAAAATAAAATTTCAACAGAGAAGTATTTAATGTTATTTGTAAAGATAATAGAATTGATACATGCCTGGAAAAAAAATAAGGAAAGGCAAAAAAGATGGTCTAGCCCAGGTTGGCCTCAAACTCAAGCTTCCAAGTGCTAGAATCACAGGTTAGTGTCACCTAAGCTTGGCTAAAACTGTTTGTTTGTTTTGGTTTTTCGATACGGGGGTTTCTCTGTATAACAGTCCTAGCTATCCTGGAACTAGCTCTTTTGACCAGGCTGGCCTTGAACTCACAGAGATCCTGCTGCCTCTGCCTCCCAAGTGCTGCGATTAAAGGCCTGTGCCACCAGTGCCCAGCTTGAATAATACTTTCAATATTTTTAAATGGGTTTAAATTAAAATTTAATTTTCTCAAAACATTAACACCAGTACAAGATGGAATTTTGCCAAACAACCATTTCCTAGACTATCAGTCTATTAAAGAGTCACAGTGCTTCCCAGCTCGTTTTAGGAGACTAGCATAATAAACGGTAAGGACGGAATGAGAAGAAAATGGGCGTCAAATTTAGCTTTCAGCACAGCGTTGAAAGCTTTCCCTTTGAGCCTTAAAATCAGAAAAGAATATCAGGTGTCAGTTCTAATCAAGATGAAAGTTATCTCCAAAAAGAAGAAATGAATTAGGGATAAACGTAGATGGATATTATTGACTATTAGAATTACCATCCCTCTTCTTAACCCCAAGTAGATTCAACTTCAGAATTAAGGTTTTAGTTAAAATCAGTTATATTTATGTATACTAATAAAAAAATAGGGGGATTTTTGTTTTGAGAAAAGGTAAGATGGTTAACATTGTCAGCTTAATTACAGAATCTAGGTCAGCTAGGAGACAAACCTCTGGGCGTGTTTATAAGGACATTTCTAGATGGATTAATTGAGATGGGAAGACCAACCATAAATATGGGTGGGATCATTCTTTTGTTTTGTAAAAAAACAAAAGTGAGCTGAGAACCAGCTGTTATCTGCTTCCTGCCTGTGGGAAGCAGGTGCAGGTGACTAGCTGCCTCCTATTCCTGCAGTGGTGCAGTCCCCACTACCCTGGACTGTGTCCTCAAGCTGTGAGCCACAATAAATGCTTCCTTTTCTCCACTTCTTTTTGTCTGGTATTTTGTCACAGCAGGGAAAAAAGTGACTAGTACAGAGGACTTCACACTGTGACCCAGGCCAACCTCAGACCTAGGGTAATCCTCCTGCTTCAGCTTTCTTAGTGCTCTAATTACAACTGTGGCCAACCACACAGGACCAGAAGGTAGCTTTGTTTGTTTGAGACAGGGTCTCATACCTAACACTGGCCTCAAACTACATAGCCCAGGATGGTGTGTTACTGATATTCCTGCCTCAGCTTCCCAGCTATTGAGATTATAGATGCATGCCACCCATGCCCATCCTAATGTGTGCAATACTTATTTACTTGATGACTGTCTGGCTATGTAGACTTCTCCCACCCCTCACATATACCTTTAGTAGTGCAGGGTCTCGCTCATACTAGGCAAGCATTCTACCACTAAGTTACATTCCTAGCCTGTGAACTAAAAACAATTTAAATAAAAAATGAAAAACAAATAAGCTGTAGCAACTGGGACGGTGGGGTTTTGATTCAAAATATTCCAGATGACAAATGGAACAAATTTACAAGACTCAAAACAGATCTACACATGTTTGCAAATTAATTTATGGTAATATTAGAAGGGCAGAGTTTCCTTTTTTTTTTCCTTTTTAAAAATAGTGCTAGGACAATTGGTTAGTCATTTGGGGGAAAAATTAAAATTGATCTTTACCTCTTACTGTGCACAAAAACAATTAGTAGTAGCTGGAAGATTAAAGTATAAAGAACAAAATTATATTTTCAAATTATTTTTATTTTATGTGTTGGCTGTTTTGCCTGCATATATGACTGTACACCACATCCATGCCTGGTGCCCAGGGGATTAGAAGTAGTTGAGAGCTACAACATGGAACCAAACCCAGGTCCTCTGGCAGAGCAACAAGTAATTATCAGCCCTGAACCATCTCTCCAGCTCAAAAGTTATGTTTTTTAAACTTAAAGAATAGATAGGAAAATATCTTTAAATGTGAGTATATGGGAAAAATTTTAAATAGATTAACATTAAGAATATATTCATAGGCCAGGCAGTGGTGGCACACTCCTTTAATCCCAGCACTCAGAGGCAGAGGTAGACAGATTTCTGTGAGTTCAAGACCAGTCTGGTCTACAAAGGGGGTTCCATGACAGCCAGAGCTACACACAGAGAAACCCTGTCTCAAACAAATAAGCAAACAAAAGAATATATTCATTAGCTGGACCTGGTGTAAGCTGATGTAGGAAAATCACAGGTTTAAGGGCTTCCTAGTGTATACGGAAGTTTCTGTCCCACCTGTTCCCAAAGCCATTCAGTCCCAAAGAAACACACGGAGGATTATATTAATTATAATCTGTTTGACCTATTAGCTCAGGCTTATTATTAACTAGCTCTTACAACTTAAATGAATCCATAATTCTTATATATGTTTAGCCATGTGGCTTAGTACCTTTTCTCAGTAAGGCATTCTCATCTTGCTTAAAGTCACCTCGAGCAAATAGAGCAGCTAAGGGAGACCTATCTCAAAAATTAAAAAAATTAAAAAAAGGAGGAGTTAAAGCTTACAAGCTCTTGGTTCAGTCCCCAGCACCTCAAGGAAAAGAAGATATGTTTGTCTAATTTGTAGCAAAATAAGATAACTTGTGAGATTATATTTATAATATAATCAAAATAATAGTGTCCTTTTAGGTGGTTACTAGTTGAGTGGATGTGTTTGTGGGTGTTACTTTAGGTGAGAGAGACTTTGAGCATGTTTGGATGTTGAGGACAGAAAGATTTAGGAATACTAGAATGAGGTGGGCTAGTTGATAGAGTTCCCTGAAGAATTAGGAAACTATAGACTGTAGAATCCATAATACACAGAGAGAATGTGAAACACTTAAACAGTAATTTACACGTATCTCCGAATGTTGACTGCATTGTTGTTGCTCTCACAAAGCATATAGACTTCACATAGCTGCCCAGTCTCTCTCTGCTCAGGCATGTTTAGGGTACGTTTTGAGCAGAATTGGACCCAGGCTCTATCCTCATGACTTTATACTTTACTAATGGAAGCAGACATCCATTTTAAACTTCTTAAATTATTATTATTTGTAAAAGTTTATGCAAAAAATAGGAAAAAGTTAGGCTCCCTTTGTCACAAGAGAGTATTAAGAACGTGTTCTTCATTAAATTGAAGCTGTGCTGAAAATGCTAGTCATTACGGCTATTTCATGGTTGCTTCTTTTCTTTTCCAGTCCACCCCACAAGCCTTTACTGTGGAGCAGTGAACTGTTTATGGTTCCTTTTACTTGAGATCATGCAGAGAGCTTCACGCCTGAAGAAAGAACTGCACATGTTAGCCATAGAACCTCCCCCAGGCATCACGTGCTGGCAGGAAAAGGACCGAGTGGATGATTTGCGAGCTCGTAAGTATCCCATCATGCTTGTGATGATGGTTGTAACCTTATTGGAGATTGTCCTAAAATTCACAAATTTGTATATTTGAAGTAGGGAATGGTAAGATGAAGGAGCCCTACCATCTTTCTTTCTTAGTTGGTTTGCTTTCATAAGGTCTTTGATGTCTTATATCTTTTACTGGTTTGTAATTAAGGTTGTCAGCTGGGCATTAGTGGCACATGTTTACAGTCCCAGGTTTCTGGAGGCTGAGGCAAGAGAGGAGGATTGCTTCAAGTTTGAAGTCAACTAGGCTGCAGAATGAGATCTTGTCTGAAAGGTTTTGTTGGGGGTGGGAGGGAGATGTTGGGACAGGGGAGATGGCTCTGTGAATAAGGGCATTTGCCATTAAGCCTAACGACTCATAATTTCTAGGATCCATATGGTGAAAGGAGAGAACCAACTCCTAGTAGTTGTCCTCTGACCTCCACGTACATGCCATGGCATTGTGGGTATACACACAAAATAATTGTTATTTAAACAAAACGGGTTTTGCTATTAGTTGTACAGCAGTGTTTGAGGCCAGGTGGCAGACAGGAAACACTGCATGGAGACTAAATTAAAGCCCTAATTGAATTACTGTCCTACACCCAATTCCTTTTATATATATATATATATATATATATATATATTATTCTATTTGTTTGATCACGTGCACATGTGTGCAGGTGCCTGAAGGAGCCAGAAGAGGGTATCAGATCCTCTTGAGTTGGCCTTACAGGCAGTAATTGTAAGGTACCTGATAGGAGTGCCAAAAAAGAACTTCCCTTGCAAGAACAGGAAGTACTCTTAACTTCTGAGCCATCTCTCCAGCTCCTACATCTCCTACACAAAGAACTAGAGGCTTTGTGAAGTTCATTTGATACAGTTGTGTTGTTGTTTGTGTTGCCTTTTGAGAAAGGGTCTCATGTAGCCTGGGTTGGCCTCAAACTTTCTCTATAACCAAGGATGACCTTGACTTTCTGATCCCCCTTTCTCCACCTCTGGAGAACTAAGATATCAACCTATGCCCCCATATGGTGTGGGAAGTCCTGTTTATGTGTTGCTTTTATTGGTTAATGAATAAAGAAACTATTTTGGCCTGTGATAGGGTAGAATAGAGCCAGGCGGGGTGGGGGTGGGGGGCACTAAACAGAATACTGGGAGAAAGAAGACAGGCAGAATTGCCAGGTGCCATGTAGCTGGCGCCGGAACTTGCCAGTAAGCCACAGCCATGTGGCCATACAAAGATTAATAGAAATGGGTTAAATTAAGATGTAAGAGTTAGCCAATAAGAAGCTAGAGCTAAGGGGCCAAGCAGTGATTTAATTAATATAATACAGTTTCTGTGTGATTATTTTAGTTCTGGGCAGCCGGGAACAAATAAGCAGCCTCCTACTACAGATTGGCGCACCAACGTGGATAACTACATTCACATAAAAACCTGAGAGAACTTAAAAAGGAATTATAGGCAAAGAAGAACAGAGTTTAGCACGGTTTCTTGGTAGCCACATTTTTTTTTCTAGATGGGCTCGCTTACTATAACCATATGTGGTCTTTTTATTGTTTCCTGTGAACTAAGTTTAGGGTTTTATGCATGCTAGGCAAACACTCTACTGAATTATATCCTCAACCCTCCAAATGGTTAATTCAAATCATCTGATTCCCTTTTAACTTTTCTTCGTCCCTTTCTTTTCTCAAGAAATATTGGGTGGAGCCAACACACCTTATGAGAAGGGTGTTTTCACTCTGGAAGTCATCGTTCCTGAGAGGTGAGTATGAATTAGAATCAGCTTGTAAGGTGAGGTACAGCCAATTGGAAGACAGAACAGAATAGTATTTAGAGCATTAGTGTATTGATCCAGTCATACCAAACTTAATGTTGTAAGTTATGTCTCTGGAGTTTGGTTTCCCTCTCTAAATAATGGACTACATTGTATCTGAGCCCTGCCACTCCAAAAAATTGTGGTAAATATGTATTTTATATAACATAAAATTGGCTCTTGTAACCATTTAAGTATGCATTTTCACACTGTTGTGCAACTATTACTATTGTCTCCAGAACTTTTTCATCTTCCCAACTATAACTTCATACCCATTAAAAATCCACTCTGAGTAGTTGTCCCTGACATCAACCTTTGGCAACCACCATTGTTTTTTCCACCTCACTGTTAAGGCCCCTTCAGTCAAGTCTCCTTTCAGCTCTTTGTGTAGGATCAAGAAGGGGTGAGAGGAGTATCTTAACTATTGAAACTGGACATCTGTCTACCAGGTTGGGTCCTGGCCAAACTTGTTAAGCCCTGAATGAGCAGCTTAATTGTGTCACATATCAATTCTGAAAATAGATGGGAATTTTGCAAGGTTTGTGTGTTACTAAAGAGATATGATAACTCTAGTTGGAGCCTGTTTGTAAAACACAGCTGTAAAAATATTTGGAGACTGGAGAGGTGGCTTAGTGGCTGTTCTCATAGAGGATCTGGGTTCAGTTCCCAGCACCCATGTGGCAGCTCACAACTGCCTTTAATCCCAGTTCCAGGGTATCCTACATCCTCTTCTGGCCTCCAAGTACCATGCATGTACATGATGCACAGGCACACAAATGTGCAGGCAATCGCACATATAAAAATAAAATTTAAAAAATTCTTTTTCAAAAAAAATCCTTTTTCAAAATTTGGAGACTGGGAAGTAAATGATAACTAGGGAATTACTTTTAAAAACTTTTTACGGTTATAATGGTATTGCAGTAGGACAGTCCCTTACGCTTAGGAGATACTTGGTAGTGTTTAGAAGGTGGTGGGTTTCTAAATGTTTTCTGTACCATTATTTCAACTTTTTGATTGTTGGCAAATGTGTCTTCCAAATGCTGTTTTTCTGACATTTTTAAAATGCCATTATTTTATATATAGCTGCTAGCGAACAAGAAACTGTTTAAAATATAGAATGAGCCCTCACTCCTAACTTAGGCGCTAATAAAATTGATGACAGTTGACAGCTCCTGGGGGAATGAAGAGTCAGTCTTTTTAAGGCCTTTCAAGGTTAACCATCCTCTGCTGGATGGCTCCACACCCATGAGTGTATGGGCACCATTAATTGGACCTGTGAGTTATATTTATAAATAAATAAAATTAAGTCCCAGTATGGTAATACCTGTAATTATGAAGCAGCACAAAAGTAATTTTCTGTTCTTATATATTCACAGGTACCCATTTGAACCACCACAGATCAGATTTCTGACTCCAATCTATCATCCAAACATTGATTCTAGTGGAAGGATTTGTCTAGATATTCTCAAATTGCCACCAAAAGTGAGTAGGGGTTAAAGAGTTGATTCTTCAGAGAATATCAACAGTTTTCTTGGTACTTGAAAGACTGAAGCAGGTCGGGTAGTGGTGGTGCACACTTTTAATCCTAGTACTCAGGAGGCAGAAGCAGGTGGATCTCTGTGAGTTCAAGGCCAGCCTGGTCAACAGAGTAAGTTCTAGGACAGTCAGAACTGTTACACAGAGAAACTCTTTCTCAAAATAAATAAATAAATAAATAAATAAATAAAAAATAAAAAGGGAAACAGGAGGATCAGGAATTAAAAGGTCATCCTCAATGACATAACAAGTCCAAAACCAGCCTAGATTACATGAAACCCTGTTTCAGACAGACAAACAAAAAGTCCTTGGATTATATAAATACAGGGTCACATTCTTTTTGATCTTTTGAGATGGTGTGTCACGTAGCCAAGGATGGTCCAAGGACCAAGGACTAAACTCCTGGTCCTTCTGCCTCTACCTTATAAGTGCTGAGATTACAGGCATGACTCAACAATGCCTGGCTCAGCAATGTCACATTCTAATACAGAAGCAATTGTGCATTTGTGTATAGGGCGCATGGAGACCATCCCTCAACATCGCTACCGTGCTGGCCTCTATTCAGCTGCTCATGGCAGAGCCCAATCCTGATGACCCACTAATGGCTGACATTGTACGTATCCACGTGTCTTTGGTAGCAGAGAGCTTACTTTATTTGTACTTTTAATACTTCAGCAGCTGGAGCTGAAGCCCCAGCATATCACTGTTTCTCTGTCTTAACTCTGATTTCATTTCAGTCCTCAGAATTTAAATATAATAAGATAGCTTTTATCAAGAACGCCAGGCAATGGACAGAGATTCATGCAAGACAGAAACAAAAGGTATGATATTTACTAATATTACCAGTTCAAGTATTATATCCATGGAGAGAGGAGGAGCTAATGAGCACCCACCCCTGACTGGGGCGCTAATAAAATTGATAGCAGTTGACAGTTGATAGCTGTGGAGGATGAAGAGTCAGTTTTCTTTTAAGGCCTCATAGATTAACCATGCTTTGGTGGATGGCTCTATACCAATGAGTATATGGGCACTGCAAATTGGACTTGGTGGTTTGTATTTCAAAACACATAAAACAAAAACATTTTAAGGTCCAGTATGGTGGTACATGCTTTTAATTTCAGCACTCAGGAGGCAGAGGCAGGCAGATCTCTGTGAGTTTGAGGCCAGCCTGGTCTACACTGTAAGTTTTAGGCCAGCCAGGAATACATAGTGAGACCCTGTCTCAAAAAAAATTTTAAGTTAAAAATAAAAAGAGGGCACAATGTTGGAGAAAGATGGGAGATGGATCTGGGAGAAGTTAGGGGGAGAATTAGGGAGTGAATATTATCAAACATATTGTATGAAATTCTCAAAGGATTAATACAATAGAGATATACACATGTACCTGTATATATGTTTATGTACATATTGTAGTGTATGTCAGTAGGGAGTAAATATCATCAAACACATTGATTGGAATTCTCAAAGGATTAATACAAGATATACACATGTATACATATATATGTGTATATACTATTATAGTGTATGTCAGGGGTTGGAGAATAAGCTTAGTGGTTAAGAGGGCATAATCATCTTTCAAGGACCCTAACTCAGCACCCAGCATCCCTGTCAGGAGGTTCACAGCTGCCTGTACCTCCATCCCTTAAGGATCTGACACCTTCTGGATTCCACAGGCACCTGCACTCACATGTACAGAAACCCACACACATAGGTACATAATTAAAAATAAAATACATCTTTTTAAAAAAAGAATACAGATTTGTATCCCAGATCAAGCACTTACAAATAGACATAAACATCTAAATAATTATTAAGTCTGCTAAATTCATAGTACATTCTAGAATGGCTAGTTGGGTTCTTTCTCCTGTTGTAACAATCTAAAAAGTATTCAACAAAATACTTAGATGCTCAACTGGCAGCTGGCCTCTTTCCTAACAGTTGTCATCTGTTGACAACACTAGAGGGCAGGCAGCATCTGCTTGATATTTTTATGTTCTTGTGAGTAGCAGGGATAGAGGGAAGGTGACTCATTTTTTTAAATTTCTTTTTTTTTTTGTTTTGTTTTTTGTTTTTCCAAGATGTTTTCTCTGTGTAGCTTTGGAGCCTGTCCTGGGATTCGCTCTGTAGACCAGGCTGGCCTCGAACTCACAGAGATCCACCTGTTTCTGCCTCTCAAGTGCTGGGAGGCATGTGTCACCACCGCCTGGCTTTGATTTTTTTCTTGTTTGTCCTTTTTAATATTGAGCCAGAGACTAATTACAAAAGCAATGAGAAGGTCAGGTTAGGAGGGAAAGTTTTATTTCTTATGGGACCATTCATGGAAAAGGGTGTCTAAATTGATAGAGTGGTTTGTTTTTTTGAGACAACATTTATATAGCCCTAACTGGCTTGAACTTACTGTGTAGTCCAGGTTAACCTGAAACTCTGTAGTCCATTTACTTTAGCCTCTTGATCGTTATAGCCATACACCATTATGTCTAGCTTTTTGAGTTGATAAAGTTTGAAGTGAAAAAATAAAGTATGTAAAAAAAAATGGTGAAGATGCTTTTGAAGGACATATATAAACACTAAAATTTTATAACAAGGACTATCAGGAAATAGCACTACAGAGCTGTGGCTTTTTTCCATTAGTGGTGGTGTGGATGTTGTGTTTCACTCCCTCTCCTTTTAGGCTGATGAAGAGGTGCTAGACAACTCATCAGAGCCTGGTGACTCTCGGGAGTGCAGCTCCACACAGAAAAGGAAAGCCAGGCCACTAGGAGGCATAGAAAAGAAATTCCACCCCGATGTTCATAGAGTTTGTCCTGGCCCCTCTTAGTTAATAGTGTCTGTGACAAGGTGGTCTCTTTTGCTTGCTTTTCTTGAATGTTTTTCTTTGTGTTTGATGACATAATGTTTGTACCCTTATAAAAGACCTTGTATGTTTATGAACTCTGCTGTGCAGTGATGCTTTAAGGATAGTTTGTTTTATTTATCTTGTACATATGTATTTTGAAAACTTTTAAACTTGGAAAATAAATAAAACTTATTGTTAAGTATGTGTTTATCCTAAATATGTGTGTGGGACTGAACTGGTTGTAGTGCTATCAATCAGAATGTTAAAATATTTTGTCAAATTACCATCGCTAGAGACACAGACTGTTTGAACAGATGAAAAATAGCTGTTAAAATCATTATCCCAGGCTGCGGGGAGGGCAGTTTTTCAGGAGCCTTAAAACTGGAAGAAGGCAGTGTGCACTTTTGTCAGTGTTTGTTTTCAGCTTTCGCTTTGTGGTTTATATAGCCGGTCAAGATTATTGTAGTGTAACTTTCATTTGTTCAACATTCTGTGTTGTTGTATGTTGAGATGGAATCTTGCTATGTGGCCAAGGCTAACCTCAGATGCACAGAGGAGTGTCTCTGCCTCCCAGGTCTGGGATTACAGGTATTTACCACCATGCCTGACCCATGACAAGTATTATTCCAAATAATTAATTGGTAAACTTAAATCTCCTATTGTGATTTCATAATCTTATGGTAGATGTGAGGTGTTAACTGGCCAGCACTCTAACCTCCCAGTCCTGTTATCCCGTTAAATGTCAGAGATAACAGGTTGGAATATAAGTCAGTTCATACCTATACTGTGTGAAAGACTGAATGTAAAGGCTGGAGTTGCCTAGACAGAAAGACTATATTATGTCTCTAACTGTATCCCAGTGTAACAGTGATGGTTTTATACACAAGGTAGCTGGCACATATGTACAGTGCATCTACAAATAAGTCTGTGTTCTGCATCTGCTGTGTAGGGTATTCTAACACTGTCACTCAGTAGCGGTATGCTGTTCATGTACTAGAGTCATACAAAGAAGATACATGTAAATTTATCTACTTCATTAGTGACAGGTAGCACTTACTGTACCTGTGTTTGTGCGTAGGTGGATGGGTACTTTATGCATGTAGGAACCCAAAGGTCATTAGATCCCCTGGTGGAGTTACAGAAGGTTGTGAACTGCTGTGTAAGTGCTGGGAACCAAAACCAGGTCTTCTGCAAGAACAGTAAATTCTCGACCACTGAGCCATCTCTCCAGCCTTCCTGGCAGAATTCTTGAACCCACTTCTCAGAGTCAGTTACTATTCTCTTTTTAAAGTCTGGGAATTAATTTTATCCCAGATTTGCATTTTAACTCATTAGGCAGACTTAGAATTCCTAGATCACCATTGGTATGTCAAGTAGGGTGATTTCAGCTGTGAGGAAATCAGACTGGCAATAAGGAAATCCATGGCTTTCCTAAGTGGAAAAGAGTAGGGTAAATATGGATTGGTGGCTTCAGAGGCTCATCAGTTTCATGAAGATCATGGGCACCCCGTCTGCTTTACCTACTGCTAGCTCTCTCTATGGCTGTTTATCCTTAAAGTTCTCTGAAGTGAATGCCAACAGCAGTCATACTTTCTTATTCGAATCCAGCAGGCCCCGGGCTCTACTTTCCATTGAACCAAAATCTTTCATTGGTCCACCTTAAAAGCAGTCACTGTACCAGGAAAATGCTCTGTGCTGGTTGGTTCAGGCTAAATCAGATGCAAAGGTGAAAGTGATTTAAACAGAACAAAACCCTCTACACACTAATGTATCACCTAGGCTAGTCAGCTCCACCAGTTCCCTCTCAGTTCCACTGCCAACATTCTAGTGTAAGCTGCCATCACCTTTCACCTGTACTGGAGCCCATAGCCTTCCAGTTTCCTTGCCACTGTTCTGTGGTGCTCTAGCTGTAAGAATAATCTCTTGACAATTCTAATTCTGATTTGGCTTCTCTCCTGAGACATTCTGCATGACTTCCATTTGCGATGAAGATAGCAAAAAAACTAGTCTATTTCCCTGACCATAAGACCCCTCATTCTTTATCCTCATTGCATGCCATTCCCCCTTATATACCTCCTACATTTGCTGTTGTAACTCAAAAGCAACCTCAGTTCGTCATCCAATCTAAAGCAACCTGAGGTACTCTTTGGCCCATAACTTAAACTCAATTAGTTTTCTTCATTGCTTAACTAAGAGTATGTTTGTGTCTTTTGTCTGGCTCCATGCACTGGGGATAGTGTGGCTACAAGGGACTGCTCACAAAAAATAGCAGAGCTGAAAATAGAAGCCATCTATCCATCCATCTCTTTAAAGATTATAGAGGACTTGGGCTGGGGAAGAAAAGTAACATGTCCAAAGAAAAGTCAAAATTCTTTCAGTCAGGGAAGGATGGGAAAATGGCTGAAAACATGGACAAAGTCAAGACCTAATTCTTACTTGGGGGGTGGAGACAGGAGGATCAGGAGTCATGCCAGGGTACATATCAAATTTGAGGTCAGCTCGGGCTCAAGACCTTGTCTTTTTTTTTTTTTTAATTTAAATTTTAAAAATGTAATGAATTTTTTAAAAGAAAAAAATCAGTTTCAGCTCTGATGGGTACTGTTTACCAATTGTGTGCTCTTAATATTAGATCTTCCTTTTCGGTTTTTCCACATTGTGAGCATGGAATGAAATAATGCTTGTAAAGCATCCTGCATGGGGCCCAGCAAGGTTGACATTTGTAGAGCACTTGCAAAGGGCTGGAGACAATGATTCAGCCACAGGTGAGCCCTCAGGAACTGCCATGTCCTCAGCCTACTTGCCAGTCTGCTTTGTTCCTGGAACAACCAAACTGAGCAGTGTTTTCAACTTCAAACCCCTAATTAAAGAAGAGAGATGACATCCATGACTGATCATATAAACATTGCAGATTCCAAGTTCTTCTCTCCTGCCGCCCCCCACCCAGTCCCCCTCTTCACCTCTCCCCACAAGCTATCTAAATAAGAACAGATTTTACCACCCACCTTGTGGGCAGACAGCTGAGGGTAGGACTTGCTATTTATCCTTCAGCTGCTTCGGGAATTCAACACATACAAATAAAGTTCCCTTTCCAGCCAATTGTGTATTTTTCCATCAGCATGTGCCCCCCCCCGCCCAGGTTGTCTTGTTTAGGTTGGGGTGGCCTTAAGAAAGGGAGGACAGAGTTGGGGTGTGGGGGTGTGGTTTAGAACCTGCTCCCTGGATAACTGGCTGAGGGGGCAGCTTGCAATCCAGGCCTGTGCAGGGCTGCCAGCGAAATCCAGGAGAGGCAGAGCAATACATGCAGACATGCTATGTGCAGAAACAACACTTTGCTGCTTGGCAAGTGTTGCTCCTGTGTCTTGCCATTCCCCCTTACCCCAGGGAGTGACCATTCCTCTCTCTGACAAGCAGTTTATCTCAGAGATGACAGTCTACCCTAATGTCGTTCATTCTTCCCACCCCACCCTAGGGCTTTACCCTTTCATGTCCTTGTTTTTCTTGCTTTTATTTTCCTGACACCACATCCACTAGACTGTCCCCTCCTTACCATTGCCTGCCTTCTCTACCCAGGACCCTTAGATTATTTAATTTGGACAAGGAGCTCCTCTCTAAGCAACTTCCCTCAGACCTCCCACCAAATGCACCCACAAAAATTCAACCTAGGGGTTGAGTTCTCCATCTCCAGATTTCTCCAGATGGAGAGTCACTGTCAGGTCCTAACTCTTTACACACAAAAATCTGATCTTTGCAATAACCTGCAGCATTCCGGCACTATCACTCTCATTTCACTGATAATGCAACGAGAGAGGTTAAGTAAAACCTAGGGATGGTGGATGCTCCCTGCGCTCTCTCCTTCAGCGGCTGTGCAGTTCTGACAGTAGCTGCAAAATCCACAGGGCAGTGTCCAGTGGTTCTCACTTGCCTTAATTAGTGATTGATGTGGGAGGGCTCAGCCCATTGTGGGTGGTGCCATCCCCTAAGTTGATGGTCCTGGGTTCTATAAGAAAGCAGGCTGAGCCAGTCAGTAAGCAACACCCCTCCTTGACATCTTCGCTTTAGCTCCTGCCTCCAGGTTCTTACCCTGAGTTCCCATCCTGACTTCCTTCAACAATGGACTAACTACAATGTGGAAGTGTAAGCCAAATAAACCCTTTCCTCCCCATCTTGCTTTTGGTCATGGTGTTTCATCCCAGCAATAGCAACTGTAACTAAGACAATAGCCTATCCTAATGCTCCTTCTGACAATCCTCATGGCCACCAAACTCCATTCAGTGATGCCTCTACTACCCTAAGGTTGCTAGGAGGACAAATGAGTTCACTTCTGCTGGTCTTGGGTAGGGGGTGACAGGTGGGATTTGTTAAAGGAGACTTTTGGCCTCTTTCCATGCAAGCACCAAAAATCCACTTGCGCACAAAAAATAATTGGCTTACTGCCTGCGAAGTCCAAAACACTTTTTAGGCATGGCTAGTACAGATTCTCAAATGATGTCAGAATTCCTTGTTCTCCAAGAGCCAAGACAGACACCAGCGCCTGCACATTCTGCCAGCCCAGCAGCCCCAGGGTCGACACTTATCACATCTACATTCTTGGATCAGATCTTACTGGAAGACTTGGTTGTGAGTCCTTCTTTTGGCTAATCAGTGAAGCCAAATGAATGCTGGGAAAGCCCAGATCACATTCCCACCTGGAGTGAATTGAACCACATGCTGTAAAAGCAGTAAGACACTTCCTGAAGGAAATTGTTGCCAGAAGGAAGGAAGTGGTTACTGGGAAGGAAACTTCTACTCTAAAGAAGTTGGTAGCTTGAATGGCCTTATTTCAATCGTGCTAGCAAGGAGAGGAGGGTCAGAGACTCAAATCTTTAATTTCGCCTTCTAAATAGTCTGTGCACACTGTTTTCTTCTTTTTAAGATTTATTTTGTTTTATGTATATGACTGCCTGCTGACGACATAGGGCAGAAGAAGACATTGAATCCCAGGAAATGGAATTAGGGGTGTTTGTGAGCTGCCTGGGAAATGGAGAGTCAGGGTGACAGTTGGAACTGGTGGTGTGGCTCAGTGGTTAAAGGCATGTGCCACCAAGGCTGACAGCTGAGTTGGATACCCAAGACCCATATAATGGAAGGAGAGAACTGGCTCCCTCAACTTGTCCTCTGCCCTTCACATAAGCTCTGTCGTAATGCATGTCTGCACATGCGCACACAAACAAATAAATAGAAATGAGGGACATAAGAGTATAAATGAATTAGTTCAGACTTAAGGTTCTCCACTGTTCTGTATTCTTTGCATTGCCTGGCCAAACTGAGGAACAATTATTAAGGATGTACTTAGCTAACTTGACTTTTTTTTATTATTTATTTATTTATTATGTATACAATATTCTGTCAGTGTGTATGCCTGCAGGCCAGAAGAGGGCACCAGACCTCATTATAGATGGTTGTGAGCCACCATGTGGTTGCTGGGAATTGAACTCAGGACCTTTGGAAAAGCAGGCAATGCTCTTAACCACAGAGCCATCTCTCCAGCCCCTAACTTGACTTTTTTTAAAAATGCTTTTAAAACATTGGATTCCTGATCCTCCTGCTTTGTATCCCAAGTGCTGGGATTACATCCATACACCACATACGTCTTTTCTTTTATTCTTTCTTTCGCAACAGAAAGTAACCGACATTTTCTGTTAGGTCCTATGAGAAGGGTTGAGGATACAGTAAGTGACTCTCTTTAGGGACTCTGACCCTGTCTCAAGGTGCAGGCCTCAGCTTTTCTGCATGACCCCTCAATCCTGGGGTTTCTACTTCCTGAGATGATACCTTTACCAACAGCCTCTCACAGTGCCAAACCTCAGCTGCTCTCCATAACCCCTTCCTGCTTTCAAAACCAGTACCACCTGGGAGAATATTGACTGCCCAGATGCAGTGCAGGCGTGGACCCCTCTGGACCACAGCTTCTGTGTGCTGGCTCTGAAGAAATGTTCCCAGAAAATTTCACCTCAGTGATGCTGCTCTCTTCTTAATCACAGCTGATTTCTTGGCCCCAGCGAGCCGGTCCCAGTAAAGTGCAGGTTTTATTTGCATGCACGAACAGCCCTGATGGAGTCTGTACTTCCGTCTGGCATTTCTTAGTCCTGGCGTCCCTCATCCACACTGCTCCCATCATTCTCACCAGAGCTCCCACAACAGCTCATTGAGCTCTGAGCACTCGGAGGCTTTTCCTGCCCAAAGTTGGAACCGTTTCTACAATCTTCTCCAAAACAACACGATCAGGGCTGTCACAGCAATAGTTATGATCCTGGTACCAATTTCTGTCTTAGTTTGCTTTCTATTGCAGTTGTAAGACACTGACTAAAAGCAATAAGAGGGAAAAGGGTTTATTTGGCTTGCATGTCCTGATCACAGTCTATCATTGAAGGAGGACAAGGAAGGAACCCGAGCAGAGCGGGAACCTAGAGGCAGTAACTGAAGCAACCATGAAGAACTGTTTCTTATTGGTTTGCTCTCCATGGCTTGCTCAGGTTTCTTTCTTTAATTATTTTATGTATATGGATATTTTGATTGCTTGTAAGTCTAGGTACCATGTGTGTATCCGGTGCCCTCAGAGGCCAGAAGAAGGCATCAGATCTCCTGGGACTGGAGTTATAAGTGATTGTAAGCTACCATGTGGGTGCTGAGAATTGAGCCTGTGTCCTCTGGAAGAGGAGTTCTTAACCAGTGAGCCGTCTCTCCAGTTCAGCTTTCTCATACCTCCTAGCACCACCTGTTCAGGGGTGACAACCCCATAGGCTGGGCCCTCCGTCATCAGTCATTAATTAAGAAAATGCCCCTACAATGGCATTTTATTGACCCACAGAGACCAATCTTATGAAAACTTTTTTTTTCAGTTTTGAATCTGAGGTTCCCTCTTCCCAGATGACCCTAAGTTGTGTCAAGTTGACAGAAGCAAAAACATTTAAAACTAACCAGAACATAGTAGATATAAATTGCTGTGAAAAATGAAAAGGCTTTATTGATATTTGAAATATATTGTTTTTTAAAATGCAGAAGCATTCTTGTGGTATTCTACAAAAAAGAAATAAGTACATACATACTCTGAGCTAGGAATCTGACTGACTAGTAGAACATTTGCCTAGCAGGAAGAAGGCATGAGTCAATCACCAGTATTGCAAAAGGCTGGGGATACTAAGAATGTAGTTGGTAGAATGTTAGCTTAGCGGACGTGATGCTCAGGGCTTGACCTCCAGCACTGTATAAATTGAATATGGAGACATATGCCTGTAATTCAGGCACCGGGGAGGTAATGACAGGAGGATCAGAAGCTCAAGGTCATCCTCTGCAAGTTTGAGGCCAGTCTGAGCTGCAATGAGACGCTCTCGCTCTCTCTCTTTCTCAAAATGTTCATGCATTCACGTGTTGTGCATGCCCATGCCGGGAGGGTTGGGAAGTGGAACAAATAAGAACAGAGGGGAGACAGACGAATCATGTAAATGTAATACTTGCTCAAAAATTAGATTAAACCTTCTAAACAAAAGAGAGAGAGAAGGGAGGAGCAGTTGGTTGCGGTTGCAAAGCAGATAGACATAAAAACAGGCCTCCGGAAAGCGGAGCATGTTCTTGGTGGGCATGAATGACTAATACCAGAACCCCACTGGCTAAACCCCGAGCTGTCTCATCCAGAACAGCCTCTGGTTTTAGATACAAATCCCCATCAGGCCAGGACTCTTTCTGGTCTTGGGTTTGCTTCAATGCTCAGGTTCTGTATCTCAAGGAACACGTATTTACTGGAGTTAATCCCAAGTTTTTCCTCTTAGCCATGTCTAACAAGGCTAAGAAAATGGGCCTCCCCGTAGCTGAGCCAGAAGACTGAGGAGTTTGGGGAATTCCATTCAAAAAGAGCAGAGGACAGGTGTTCATAAAGGCATCATCTATCATCTCAGAAGGAAATCGAGATTCTGCATCAGCTAAAAAAAAAAAAAAAAAAAAAAAGTGGTGGCACACGCCTTTAATCCCAGCACTTGGGACACAGAGGCAGGTGGATCTCTGTGAGTTCAAGAGCTTGTCTAGTCTACAGAGCTGCTTCCAGGACAGCTAGGACTATTACAAAGAGAAACCCAGTCTCGAAAAAAACAAAAAGTTGGAAAAATATTTACATGTAGGATGGAAGAAGAGGTGAATGGGAGGAGGAGAAGGGCCTCCAGCACTAGGCCAGCATCTTAATTTGCTTTCTATTGCTGTGATAACACACTGACCAACTTGGGGAGGGAAAGGTTTAATTCAGCTTAGGGTTTACAGTCCATCATGAAAAGAAGTCCGGGCAGGAACCTGGAGCAGAAACTGAAGCGGAGACCATGGAGGAACACTGTTTAGAGTCTGGTCTCCATGGCTCACTCAGCCTGCTTTCTTAAAAAACAGTCTACAGCAGCAAAGGCTACCCAGAGAGAAACCTTGTCTCAAAAAAAAAAACAAGAAAAAAAAAAGACCCAAAAAGCAAACAAAAACTAAGAACTATCTGCCCAGGGGTGGAAACCACCCCCAAGTTACCTGGGTCCTCCCAAACCAATCATTAACCAAGAAAATGCTCTACAAACTTGCCTGCATTTTCTCAATTGAGGTTCCTCTTCTGGGATAACTCTGGTTTGTGTCAAGTCGGCAAAACACTAACCAAGACAGTCAGTAAGACCCTGCCTGATACCACGCTAGAACTAGCATCTTGTTCTCATGATTGTGTGGTTTTGCCAACTTTTATCTCTTTCCCTTTCCCAGGAAGGGCTCCTGCTTTTCTTGGGCATGCCATCATACTCTGAAGCAAGGCTCTGGGGAAGGAAGACAGTAGGTGAGGAAGTTCATCCGATTAAGGGAAAACTGGTTCTTGTGTGGAGACCTCAGCAGTAGGCTTGTGGCTGACAAGACTTCAGAGTCTGGGACACAGGACACCCAAGCTGCTCCTGGCTGTCTTTAGACTCTGTTCTGTCTGACCCTGTGCACACCAGGGACATTTCAGCATGGATGGCTGAAACTGCTTTTGATTCCTGGACTGTGGTCTGAATGTCCCAGAACTCAGAATGAGGGAGTGTGAGGAGCCTGACCCTCTCAAAGCCACCCCACCTCTGTCACACCCATGGTTCCCCCAAGGGTAGCAAAAGGAGTGGAAGGACACAAGTGGTACTTCATCGGTGCTTTATTATACAGAAGAACCCGGATATTTACATCTCAACAATTTTTATATTTCACATGGCTGGGGAGGGCGTGGGACTGGAACTCAGAGAGGTGGTGGTCATAGGTAGGAGAACTTGGTAACCCAAGAGCAGAGGTAGTCGAGGGAAGGTCAGGGTTCTTACTACCTCTTTCCATCCTGGCCCCGCAGGCCTTCTGCCTTGTCCCCAGCTCTTCCCTCTTCTCCTCCATTACTCTTTAAGCCTTTACTTTTCCTGGATAAGGGAGCCCAAAGGAGCAGGAGAGGCGGTAAAGAGGAAGAAATAGGCCCGGCAAGAAACTCTAATTCATACTCTTGCATTTTTATCTCTACACTTGTTTTTGGTTTTTTATTTTGGTGAGATGCTTAGCAAACCATGGTGCACCTTAATTTCTCCTCGGTCTAAGAGAAGATTGTGGTTGGCACTAGCTAATGGCACACCAGGCCCTGACATCCCTACTAACAACGTCTTAGCCCCTGGAGTGGATTCTTCCCCATGGAACTATTGGGGAAGATTGTGTTCATGACAACAACAGCAGAGGACTCACATGCTCTGAACAGATCAATTTTCCATTCTGTGAGGAATCGAGGACTCATGGTCTTTCCTGTCAAATCTAAACATTGTAGAACGGAGATCTGGGAATTTGCTTAGGAGATACATGGGAGCAAACCAAAGGAGTAACATATTGACATGCTAGAAATTTAGCTCAAATCAAAACCCAAAGAAACTTTACTACTCGATCTTATTTGTGGTAAATGTACATAAACTAGTATTTTGGGTTTGTTTGTTTTGAGACAGTCTCATGTAGCCTAGGATAATTCAAATTCACCATGTAGCTGAGGATGACCTCAAGTCTTCATCTTTCTGCCTCCACATCTCACATGCTGGGATTACAGGTGTGCACCACCACTCCTCACTAGACATTTCAAATGTTTACCAAGGACACCTTCAATTTCCGTCTCCCTTGCCTCTTCTTTATTGGAAAGTACAGCTTTGGCTGATGCCCACATCTTTAGAAGCAGACAATCAGGTGACAGCAGTGACACAGATAGCTTGCAGCCCGAAAGGACTGGCTCACTTTCATGGAAGACATCTTCAAGAAACAATTCCCATATTTCCTGACCACCAACCTATGGACACTGCACTCTCCCTCAAGGCTGGTTCCTTAACTCCAAAGGGACCAGTGATCCCATAGTGGTGGTGACAGAGAGAACAAAATCTAGGGTGACTTTCTAGAAGTCAAGGTTTCCCAAAATAATACCAATTTTGCCATCCTTGAGGAATTTCAGAGAACCACCAAGTCTCAGGAAAACAAAACAAAACCTTTCCCACCAAGGGTTCTTGATCATCCCTGGGGAAATAGAGATCAGGCACCCTGAAACAATTGATAAATAAATGTGCCATCGTTAGTGAAACTGACCCCATGAGAGGACCCTAAGAAAATACAAAGTAGCCTTTTCTGCTTCAGAGTCTTCAAGAACCCAGGGGCTACTCAGTGAGTCGTGTGGGATTTAGAAATGCTTCAATCTCGATGCAAGGCCTCTGCCTGACTCATTCCCCCACCCCACTTGTTGACCTATGCCAGAACTGTCAATGGGCACTGGGGGGCAGAGGGAGAGAGCAAAGAAGCTAAGCTATGGAAAGGTAAGTAATAAACTTAGAGAAGGACCTCCTTAGCTTGTTTTACAGGTGGAGATCTTGGAGGACTGGGCTAAGGATCACAGCAGGATTCAGGCAGGGATGGAGCTCCGTTGGGCCTCACGATCCACACTCAGTCTTCTCAATATAAATGATGCTGGGGGTTCCCAGGAGCAATAACCACTTATTACTGAGGCTTGAATTCTCCCCCTTCTTACCTTCTCCCCTGAGACTGAATGCTTGTGTTTGGATTGGGGCGGGAGGCACTCCATAGTCCCTCAACTGCACCCAGGAGTCCCGGATAGCTACAATACTCCCTTGAAATACTCACAACACGAATATCCCTTCTCTTGGGTTGCCCACCACTCCCAGTAACAGGATTGGGATGAGAAGAGAGGTCTAGGCTGTGTCAGTAGGCAAACAATGTAAAACCATCCAAAGGTAACACTGAGTTAGGGAGAGCCCATAGAACTGCAGACTTCCCAGTGTATACTTCGCCAGAACCTGAGAATCCTGTCTTGCTGAGAGCAGAAATCTCATTGGTACTTGGGCCGTGTGGTATGGGAGCACACACAAGGGTCTCTTTCTTCCTGCCCCACCTTGTGGGGCTGAGGCAAGTTCCTCCAGGTCTCGGGCCTGGTAGGAGGAGGCGGGTGGGCAGCAGAGCGTGAAGAGTCTCTCTTAGATGGTGGAATCGTTAGTAACTTCTGGCACTTTACCCCAGGTTGGCTTCTTAGAAGCATTCAGGGAGGGTGGCATCTTGTGATGTCACTGGGTAGCGCTCCCTGGTGTAAAGATTAGCCCCCTGGGATAAAACTGTGCTAAGTTCTGTGAGATATTTGTCAGTATGACACGAAAAGCAAACAGAAACCTATCAAAAAAGTTTAACTGCTGCAGTAATTAAGTTAAAAGATGCTAATTCACAGGACCTTTTAGACACTAACTTGACCCCATGACACTAAGACAGGGACATGATAATGCAATGTCTTCCATAGCATATTCAAACAGGAAGCGCTTTTGCATGGCATAGGTCAAAAGCGATGGGACACCGAACACATTTTATATCCCATCCACAAGTCATAGAGGAGACACTCCCATGTCTTTGGTGGTTCTCTTCCGTGTCTGTCTCTGGATCATGATAGAATCATGGTCCTAATCAGCTCCCCACTCCCTGTACTGTATTTTACTTTCCTCCTTTCTCCTAAGCAAATTTCCAGGTCTCTGTTCTACATATGTGGATTTGACAGGGAAGACCCAGGCTGAGAGTGAAGCTGAAGAGGTCAAGTCAAAACAAGACCTGGAAGCATTCACTGGTTAAGGCCACGGAGAAAGAACAATGGCGCCAGGGGCGGGTGGCCATCCTGCTGTGCAGTTTTAGTTGTTTTTATATAAGCAGCCATCATTGAGAGAGGAGAGGACAAACAGGGAGGGATATTTACAAGTGAGAGGCAAAGAGAGAGCCAGAGGGCCAGAAGACTCCACCCGCTGCAGAGCCACGGCCTGCCGACCTGGTTCCCTCTGCCCTCAGCAGCAGTTCTCCATTCACGGGAGATTGTGGGTTCCCAAACTGGGTTCCGTCAGGCTCTACAAAATGGCTTCCCTCCAGCCTGGTGTCCCCTGGCTGCTGACGGGAGATGTGGGTCACTGAGGGGAAGCCATAGGTCTCTAGCCCAGGAGGCTGCCCAGCCTCAGAAGCTTCCATAATAAGATCCACATCCGAGAAGGCCACCAGGGCTTGGGTGGAGTCGCAGGAGCTCTTCTCCAGCTCACCAGCTGCAGCATAGGCCAGGGGCCCCGTGGACCGAGGGCTTGGCCGGAGCCTCCGAAGGTCATCCCGGAAGTGAGGGTTGAAGAGCAGGTAGAGCAGTGGGTTGAGGCAGGCAGGCAAAGGCAGCACCACCAGGAGGACAGACTTGACAGCCTCAGGGGTGACCGGGAAGAGGCCCAGCATGGAGGCAAAGCTGAGGAAGGCCACGGGGCAGTAGAGAAGGCCATCTGTAAAGATGAGCCAGGCCACGTGCCGCACCATGGCGCAGTCCCACACGGCCTCAAAGTCGCCCCGCGGCAAGTCACAGTAGAGCTTGATGTAGGCGCCAGCCACGACGAGGAAGCAGAGCGAGTTCATCATCACCAGGGCCACCGCGAAGCCCAGGGCGGCCGGGCGGCCCTCGGGCGGGGCGTAGGGCAGGCAGAGCGGCGAGGCGCCGTACTCCCCCACCGAGGCCAGCGGCAGCGCGGCGGCCAGTCCGGCCAGCGCCAGGCACCCCAGCACGCCTGCGCGGACGCTGCCGGGCGACGGCGCCTTTCCGTAGGCCCGGACGCAGGTCACAGAGATGCTGCACTGCACCGCGGCCAGGGTGAGCAGCAGCACCGATGCCTCCGACCCCAGGACGGCCAGGAAGCCTGTAGCCTGGCAGCCAAGGCCGGTCTCCCAGCGGGCTCCGTACTCAGCGAACTGGCCGAAGGTCAAGGCGTCCACCGAGGCCAGGAGACCGCAGGAAATGCCAGTCAAAGCATTGGCGCCTGCGATTGCACCTACCACAAGCTTGACGGGGGACAGCGGGCTGGGCCCACCGGCAAAGACTGTCAGCAGCACCAGCCCATTACAGAGTATTGAGATCAGCACGATGGCCCACACCGCAAGGCGGATGCCCCAGCTCTCAAAGAGATGCTCGCAGGGCTTGAAAGGACCTGTGAGAGAAAAGAGACATAAGGTCAGAGCCGGGGCTGCCAGAACCCAGCTCACTGGCAACACCATGCACTATGCTCAGATGACTCCTCATAAATGCAAAGGAGACTAACAGTAGAGAATTAGTCTCAGAAAATGCATGAAATTGGGAGTGGGGAGCGTATGTAGAAGCTGCAAAGAAAATACACAGAAGTGTATGCATGGTACACTGCAAACCCAGACCTGAGGGAATGCTAAGAAAAACAGTTTTTCCAAAGATGCAAGACTTGGAGAGACACAAGTAACATACTGGCATGCAGGAGTGAAGAGAAGTCCTGGGGTGACCCTGCCCAAGCAATCACTGAAGTTTCTACAGTAGAGAAGTAGACAGAAGCTGGGTCTCCCTTGCTTTAACCACAGTGCATGTTCATGAGGCAATCCGTATTTGGGAGACAAAGTGCATAATGGAAATACAGAAAAATTTGCCAAGTATAGTAATTCACACCTGTAATCTGGCACTCAGGGAGCCGAGGCAGGAGAATGATAAGTTTGAAGCCAGCCTGAGATTATAGCAAAGCCCTAACTAAAAACAAAGAAAAAAAACACCTTTGAACTTCTGGAGTTTCCCAACTTGACACCACATTAGATGGGTAAGATCCTGGCATTATTCCATCTCTCTTCCCAGTGCCTGTTCTTAAGTCACCTTGTATAACTTTGGGCATATTATTTCTTCATTTCCTTTGGCTTCAGACTTGTTTTTCAAAGTATTGCTAGGTAGCTTGGGAATTTAAGAGATTTCTGTGGGAACTATTTTTGAAACATTTTTTCTGATTATGAAATAATAGATGGTAATTGTAGGAAATTTGAAAATATAACATGGAAAAAATTAAGCTGCTTATGACCTCACCTCTCAAAAAGAACTCATTATTTTAGCCTATTTTCTTCCAGGTTTTAACATATTGTTTAAAATAAGTTGAGATTTTATTTTCTTTAAATTAAACTTAGCATACTTCCTCACAACCTCAAAAACATATTTCCAATAGCTATATAATAAATACCCTACCATATGATGTGCAGTAATTTATTTGACCGCTTGTGTGAGCTATTTTTAAAGCAAGTTGAAGTTGGACCTTGTTTTCCAGAACTTTCTCTTTTGCCTCATCCTTGTTGATTGCTGATTTTCAGATATGCAGCTCCTGACTGAGGCAGAGCTAGTGAAGCATGTGTTTTCTGGCAAAAATATGCCAGCTGTTTCCTTCCCCAATCCGACACCAGGGGGCATACTTTTGCCACTAAGAGCTGGTGCTGAGCAAGGTCAGGGCAGAAAGCTTTCCCGGCAAGGGGCTTATGCCAATAAAGGATGGAAACCTGGAAACGGAGGTGGGATGAAATAGAAGCAGCTAACTGTTCATCACTTTGTGTTTATTCTGAACAGTTCTTGGCCCAAGCAGCACTCTGCTGTCTTTTGGCATGGCCCGTTGGCATTTTATTTTATTGTTTGGTTTTGGTTTTTTGAAACAGGTTCTCACTATGTAGCTCTGGCTGTCCTGGAGCTTGCCATGTAGACCAGGGTGGCCTTAACTCACAGAGTTTATCCGCCTCTGCCTTCTGAGTGCTAGAATTAAAGGCATGCATCATCATGCCTTTAATTAATTGTTTTGCTGATTAAATGCTAGCTAATTTAATTGTTAGCATTTTATACACAGGAAAGGAACTCTTCACACTTAAAAAAAAAATCTTAGGTTGTGTGCCATAAAGGAAAAAGAGCCCCTCCCCCTCTTCCTGTCTAGCAACACGGTTCTAATGGCTCAAGGTTAGAGGCGACTTCCTCAGTTCTAAGGGTCAGACAGTACTTTAGGAATTATCAGACACTGGAGTTTTTCCACTCTATTTTAATGAAGAGAGATCCCACCCTTCATGGGTCAGAGAAGGTGCTCTTTCAGAGCCCCGCCTGGCTCTCTGAGTCTGTGGTGTGTGAGGGAATTGCTCAAAGAGCAGCCCTGGCAGCCCCAGCCATGACTCGTCCTCATGTCTCTCTTCTGATGCATAACTGTTGATTGGCTGAAGTGTGAAGGTTGTTTGACCCTTCCCAACCCTCTGCTTCCCCTGTGTAAACACCTAAGGGAAAGAACTCCAGCCCCTCTCTGCCAGGCTTAGAAGAGGCTCCCTTACTCCTACCCCAGCAGATTTAGCACTGGGCAGAGAAAGTATCTACAGCACAACCGCAGACCGGCTAAACGGACTTCTCATTCAGGTGATTGGCTGTCCCCTCCCCAGCTCCCCAGCCACCTATCTTACCTGGAACAGGGCTGCACTGGACACTGGGGTGTGGCTTTGAGTCTTCCATGTCCAGCTGGAGCTCATCCAGGTCTAGGTCATCTGAGAAGGGAAAGCAGAAAGTGGCTAGCGTCCTGGGTCTGGTGTGTCATTAGCTCACACTCATCTAAGCTGGTGTGCCCCTCCTAACTACTCGATACTGGTCACCCAACAGTCCTGCGTATCTATTTCTGCTCGTGGGTGTCAGTATTTGGGTAGCTCCATGTTCTCTGCTTATGGATTTTGTGTATTTCTAGTTCTCTGAAATGAACATTTCACTCTCCAATATTCTGCATTTTCTTGGGCCA
This sequence comes from Ondatra zibethicus, assembly GCA_004026605.1. Lineage (NCBI taxonomy): Eukaryota > Metazoa > Chordata > Mammalia > Rodentia > Cricetidae > Ondatra > Ondatra zibethicus. The sequence goes on from PVIU01006615.1 coordinate 50,192, forward strand.
AGCCACCTTTAGTCCACAAGTGCTGCTTAGAGTGTGGCTGGTGGCTGCTCTAATGAGGAAAGCTAGTGACTACATAGTTCTTCCTCCAGCCAGCCTGTCACTGCAATTCCATGTCCTATTTACAAACACTACACGCTAAGAAGGATGTCGGTGCAGGGCATGGTGGAGTATGCCTGTGATCCCAGAATTTGGTAGGTAGAGGCGGGATGATCAGGAGTTCAAGGTCATCCTCATCTACAAAGCAAATTTAAGGCAAGTCTGGGCTACATAAAACCTATTTCTCAATAGCAAACATGAAGGCTTGAGTTCAGATCCTCAGCAGCTACATAAAAGCCAGGCATCGTGGCATGTATGCGCAGCCCGAGGCATCGTGGCGTGTGTGCGCAGCCCGAGGCATCGTGGCGTGTGTGCGCAGCCCGAGGCATCGTGGCGTGTGTGTGTGTGCAGCCCGAGGCATCGTGGCATGTATGCGCAGCCCTGATACAGGCAGGATAGAGATGGGAAGAGGGGTTGAGGGGCCAGGAGGATCCCTGTATCTCCCTGGCCAATTAGTCTGGCCAATTGGTGAACTCTGGGCTCAATAGGGGACCTTGACTTAGAAAATGAGGTGAAGTAATAGAGGAAGACTTGCAGCATCAACTTCTGGCTCTCAGAGCATTTGCACCTGCGTGCATGCATACACACGCGTACACACACACACACACACACACACACACACACACACACACCAGAATGAGTCTGGTGTCTGAGGTTTCAAGTGCCTCAGTGCCTCATCAGCTTCCTCCATCACAGAGGAATAAGTAGATGACCCTGATGTATTTGTCTCCATCTTTGACTCACATGGACTGGCTCCTGTGTAGATCCTTTCTCCCCACTTAACAGGTAAACATCTGTTAGAGATCTCCCAGGAGGGCGGAAGATTGAACTGCCCTTAATCTGGACAGCTTCAGGGCAGGTGGAAGGCCAGGGTGTGCCCCCATAATCCCGGCCATTTCCTTCCTTCTCTACCGTTCATTCCCCACCTGCCCATGCAATCCAGAAAGGACTTCAGTGATTCTTTGAAATCAGAATGCATGAATGAAATACAAGGAGTGAAATCTACAGACTCTGTCTGAGGCTGGGAAAGTCACAGCCAAGGTGTTAAGTAACCACTTTTCAAATGGAGAGGAAATCAAATCTGGCTGGAACAGCAGTTCCTGGCTTTCTTTCTGCTCCTTTGCTTTCACAGGAAGTGGGGGGCCCTGCCCTAGCTCCTGTTACAGGCAGCAGGCAGCCCACTAACTCAACAGGCCTGTAGTTCTCCAAGACCTAAGTCCAGTGGAAAGTTTCACCTTGTGGAAGGAAAATTTCCATTCCTCTTTCCAACCCCTTTCTACTCCCCCAAGGAGTATGCAATAGACATCCGGGACTGTCCCTGGGGGACAGTCGTCTGCTGGCCCCACTAGATGCTGTGCTCCTCCTCCTGGGAGCTTGGACCTTCTTTGGAAGATGCTTCTCCTGTTTCCATCCACTGGGAGGGAAGTTCTCAGAGATCCCCAGACAGTACAGTATTTGACTTCCGTAAGCTGTGGTCTAGATTATACAACAACACTATCCCCACATATGTGTCCCTGACTCTCAAAGCAGTGTTGACAAACACACTTTGCCTTGTATGGAATCATGCAATCCTCCCTCACAGCCATTGAGAGATGTACTATCTTTTTGTTGCATTTGTTTAACTCTGTAAAGTTGTTATTTTACCTACCTAAAAACCTGATTGGTCTAATAAAGAGCTGAATGGCCAATAGCTAGGCATGAGAGAGAAATAGGTGGGGTTAGCAGGCAGAGAGAATAAATAGGAGGAGAAATATAGGCTCAAGAAGAAGAGGGAGGAGCGAGAAAAGGAGGAAAGGAGGATGCCAGGGGCCAGCCACCCAGGCAGCCATGGAGTAAGAAGAAAAGAAAGATAAATAGAATAAAGGAAGGTAAAAAATGCAGAGGCAAATCGTATTTAAAGAGAAATGGGTTAATTTAAGTTAGAAAAGTTGTCTAAAAATAAATCAAGTTAAGGCCAGGCATTCATAAGTAATAATAAGTCTCCATCTATTAATTTGGGAGCCGAGTGGTGGGGCCCCGAAGAGTAAAACAAACGAAAAAAACAACTACAAAACTGAGGTTATAACATGTTGAAGGCAACCCAAATGGTACATGGTGTAGTTGGGTTTGGATTGAGTTCTGTCTATACCACAACACCAGCATGAAGTGCTGTAAATGAGTCCTCATATAACTCGGACTAGCTGACTATGTAGATGACAATGACCTTGAACATCTGATCCTCCTGCCTTCACAAGCTCTGGCATCCTGGATACCAGGTGAGTGGTAGTGCTGCACTCAGCTTAGATTTTTCTGTTCCGCTTCTTTGAGACATTGGGGATGTTCAAGATGGAAACTGAAGTCCAACAGGCAATACCCCTTTCTCTATCCTAACTCTGCCTGAGTCTGGGAACACAGGGCCTGGGGAGAGGAAAGCACTCTTCTCTCCCGTTTACCTAAGATATCCTTTATAGACAATCCCTCAGAACCCCCTGGAGGCCTACCTCCAACTTTCCCTTCACCCCAACTCTTACAGAAATAGACATACCTGGCCCAAGTCAACCTGCTCACTCAGGAGGACTGTGTACTCAGTGGCCACTTAAATTTCACATTTGAACTCATAGGAAGGAGAGAGGCAAAGGACATCCAGCCATGGGAGCAATAATCCCTGAAATGTCCCATTTAGTTCTAGGACATAGTGTAAGGTGTTTTTCCCCACTGAAAACAGGTTTAATTCAATTAATTTAATCCTAATCGACTCGGTTGATGTACTAATCAATCAGCTTCTCCGAGAAGCAAAGGTGAAGGACCATGCGCCACAAGGAGGCTGCCACCAAGATAAAGTGAGTGGCGCATGGGATAGGGGAGTAAGAGAGCTGGCGCATGCGAGGGCCTGCAAAGGTCGGGAAGATGTTGACACTCCAGCTCCCATCCTGTGGTCTTACTCACGAGTGTGCAAACAGTGAGACAGTTCCTTCCAGCTCACACACATCTTCACTAATTCTTCTCTAAACCTTCTTTCACAATTCCTCTACAATGCCCTGGGCACTCTCAGCCTGAGGTCCCCGACTACTCACAGTGGTTCTCAGCTTGTCCAGCAAGGAGACCCAGGGGCCTCTTCGGTGCCTCTTCTTCCTCCAGGTGTAAGTTCTCAGCCTGCCACTGCCCAGAGCTCTTGAAGAAGCTGGCACAGATGCCATAGGCGCAGCACTGGTAGGCATAGGGCACCTCCAGGATCCTAGGGTGGGGAAAAGGCTGCCTTAGTGTGTCTGGGATCGAAGACATTAGCGTGGATGCTCTCTGCACCTGTTCTTCAACTCCAAAGTGCCCTGCTCCTTCTATGCCAGTGGTTCTAACCTTCCTAATTCTGTGACCCTTTGATACAGTTCCTCATGTTGTGGTGACCCCCAACCATAAAATTATTTTCATTGCTACTTCATAACTGTAATTTTGCTACTGTTATGAATCATGATATAGATATCTGTGTTTCCAATGGTTTTTGGTGACCCCGGTGAAAGGGTTGTTTGACCCTTTGGGGTAAAGACCCACAGGCTGAGAACCACTGCTCTGAACTTTTCTTTAGATGAGGCTTGAAGCCTGATTGCTAACCCCAAAGGGCTCTGTGGTCTGATGAGAGGCGGTGCTCTTCCCATCGTTTGCCTAAACTGAGAGGGAGAGGGACTTCTGCCCGTTTATCTAGAAGTCCCCACAGCAGGCTCAGAGTGGGAGGCAATTTCCCCTGGTCACACAGCATTCAGGGTGCTCTGCTCCTCCTTAGTAGTAACTTTTGTCTATATTTAAGAAGGCAATAGGAGGCAGGGATTGGGATTTGACTCAATGATGGAACACTTGCCTGGCATGCACAAGGCTCCTGGGTTTGATTTGGGGGTTTCCTTGGGGAAAAGAAGGGGGCATGGATTCTTATTTTTTTTCTTTTTCTTTCCCTTCCTTCCCTATTTTCTGCCTTTCCTTCCTTTCCCCCTCTCTTCTTATTCTTCCCTATCTCCATTCTTTGCTTCCTTTTCTTTTTAAGACAGGGTCTCATGTGGCCCAGGCTGGTCTCAAACTCTGCTTGTAGCCAAAGATGACCTTGAACTGCCCATCTTCCTTCTTCTACTACCCAAGTATGTAGGACCATGTACAACATCCACCTTCCTTCCTTTCTGTTTGTGTGTATGTGTACATGCTCCTATGAACACATGCAGAGACTAGAAGAGGGCACCAGTGTTCTTCTCTATCATTCTCTGCCTCTGCCTTCCTCGGAGCTGGGATTACAAGCGTGTATGGGATCCCAATTTATTATATAGGTCTGAGATTTGAACTCCTATCCTTATAACTGCACAGCAAGAGCTCGTAACCACTGAGCAATCTCTCCAGCCTCTCTTCCAAAAAACCCCCAAAAAACAGGAAAAGAAATCAAGATTTTCCCTGTGACTCCTTACCCTTGTCTTCTGTGAAACCAACACCCTGTCCCCTTCCCAGATCCTGGCATAACAGAACCAGGTTTTGTGCCCTCCGAGGGTGAGGACAGACGCCTTGGGCATCTCGTTAGCTTGCAGCAGACAAAGCTTGGGCCACACAGGCTGCACGGCTGCCGGCTGCAGCCACTACGTGAAGGAAGCCTGGATGTCATTAGCACCAGGGACTGGCTGTGCAGCTTGTTTTCCATTCATCAGTGCCCTGGGCTCTGCCCTGATTCTGTACCTCAGATGATGCCTAAGTGGGGATGGGACAGCCTCACTGTGGAGAGCCAGGAACAAGGAGGTCCTGGGGGCCTCTACATCAGTGTGCTTCTTTCCTTCAGGTCCCTGTGCCTTTAAAATGGTGGTTGGAGTAGGGAGGGAGTTGAGGAATGAAGGGTCACATCCCTGGCTAGCTGGCAGAAGGGGGGTGGAGCCAAACCCTAGGCTACCAGGCTATTCTTCAGGGTGAGACCCTGTGGTTTTTTCAATGTCCCTGGGAGACTGGTGTCTGGAACACACCTCCTCAGGCATAGGGCAAGCCAAGCTCTCACCTCAGTTTTGGGAAACTGTCCTTGGAGAAGGCCTGAGACAGGGCCGAGTTCCCTTTGAGCTTCAGGTGCATCAGGCCTCCCAGCCCAGCCAAGGGCAGCGTGGTCAGCTGGTTGTCGGTCAGGTCCCTAGAACAGTGGATGATCAGGGTTATTGGCAGCCAGTGGGACTGCTAAGGGGACAGGGCTTTGTTGAGGATGTTACCAGTATGCTTGGATGAAAGCAAAAGGAAATCAGCAAAGAACGGAAGATAAGCACAGGGGAGGTAGTGTGCGCCCTGTGGCAAGGCTGCTTAAGAAGGCTTTAGAGACAACTCTCTATTAACTCAGCCATCCACTCATTCAACAAACCTTGGGTGATAGCTATATGTCAGTGGCTCTTCTAGCTTAATATCAAATTGTCCCAATCTATAGGTAACAGAGTCCCACACCTATAGCTGCTCTGTCTGGTTCCCATCTGGGAACCCTTGCTCACCCTCCTGAGAGACCTCTCTGCTCTTTGCCTGTATCCCATGCATTCCCTTTGCTTCTCTGATGATGGAATAGGCCAGAGTCAGACAGAACAGGACAGAGCTAGTCATCCAGACCTAAGCAGACTTTGGGTCATCCATTCTGCCTTTCAGAACCTGTCTGGTAGCCAGAGGTGAGGACACGCATAACTTTCCCTGGAGACATTATTAGACCAAGCTAGGGATCCAATGCAAACAGTAGGACTGTGTGTCGTGGAAACAGCCCTGGACTGGCAGGCAGGAAACCTGGCACCGTCACCAGCTCACTGTGTAACCAAAGGGAGTCACGAATCTGCCCAGGTTCCAATGGCCTCATCTTTCAAAGAATAAAAATATCTGTCCTACCTCTCTGGCAGGAGTATAGTAAATATCAGAGGGAAGACGGAGGTGAGAGTTTTACAAGACCAAGGCCTAGAGCCCAGAGGGCCACAGACTGGGGGGGAGGGGGAACGACTGCATGCCACGTGGGAGACATGGACAAGTCCTTAATCAGGCTACTCCTTCTAGACGTAAGAGATGTCAACAGTGAGTGGCAGTGGCAGGATAATATCCAAGGCCAGATGAGTCTATGTTGCTCAGAAAGGGGCCCTGTGTGGGTGGGAATGCCTTTGGCAAGCAAGCAGGTGGAATGCCTGCTCCTCCTCGGACAGAACTCTTGTATAGTTAATAACCTGCTCCACAGTGTATGGCAACCAGGTCAGAGGCCCTTTCAGCCTAACACTGTGACCATGCCCCAGACCAACATACTCTCTGCTTGACTCCTATATGACGTAAAGACTCCACGGCTCCCTACTGCCTTGTAGCTCTCTGAGACCCTGAGTTCTCTGTCAGCCACCATCCTCTCAGGTTTAGAAGTTCTGGCACATATGTTCTCTCCATTGGTGCATGTGGAGGACATAGAGGCCAGGGTAGAGGTGAGGGAGTGGAACGTGATGAGGACCGAGGCTGCCAAAACATTGCAGAACGTCAGCAGATGATATTCCAGAGTTTGCAGGAAGCAGGCTCTCTGTTTACCAGGCCTCGCGATGTGTCAAACACACTGTTAGGATGATTGATTAGGCTGCGCAGACCTCCCTGTGACGGGTGATGAAACATTTATACAAGTCTCTGCTCAGTGGCGGCCCTCCTGTACCACCTAGCAGCCCATAGTCCTGACTGGTCCCCAGCATCCTGGAAGAGAGGTCAAGGTACACTTACAGCTTAACCAAGGAGTGCAGGGTTGAGAAGGCCTCGGGGTGGATGGCACGGATGGCGTTCCAACTCAGGTCTCTGCGAACAGAAAGCTTGAGATAGGAAAGAGCAGAAACACACGGAGAATGCATCATTCCTACCCTGGGCCTGTCCTGGGCTTGCTCTCACATACTTTCCATATGGTCTTCTGAAGCAGCAGTGGCCTTATCCTTTTGAGGGAGGTTCCTACAGCTGCCTAGTTCCCAACCTGGTGGAAGCAACTAGAATGCAGCCATCATATCTTGGCTCTCAAGCTTCAGGACTTCCTGGGTAGTAGCTGGAAAAGCGGTCTGCATGACAGGAAAGTACCTCGTATGTGTGCATGTGTGTGCGTGTGCATGTGTACATGTGTATGTGTGTATATGAAAGGGCTGTGAAGAAGAAATACACGTACATGTCATGAGCACTTAAACTGGACACATGTTCTATGGGAATGAGCTTGGAAGGGACATGGGGGTCCTCCAGATGGCACCCCTGAGTCCTGCAGGTACTCACAGAGCTTGTAAGGAACTCAGCTGGCTGAAGGTATCGGCACCAATTCTCCAGATCCGGTTGTGTTGGAGGCCACTAGGGCAGCAAGAGAGACTAGATGAGCCTGCAGGCCCAGACTCTGGCTCTGCTCCATGCCCCTCAAGCACTGGAAGGAAGAAAGGAGAGCCCCCCACTTCTTCTGGCACAGGAAAAAAGGCCCAGCCTGCGGAAGTCACCAGAATTAGAGGGAGCACAAGGAGATCCGGTTGCCTTGGGTAAGTGGGTCAGGAGACAAAGCCACAAAACCATCCCTGTGGCCCAAGAGGGAGTCAGCTTCCAGGGTTCCCACCGGGCCTGGCTCCCAGCCCAGCTGAAGTGACCCCCCACTTTCCCTCACAGCCATGGGTCCTCCGGACCCTAGCCTGGCCTCAGAGCACGCCCAGCCCTTGGGGACTGCACACCCAAGTGACGGACTATACTGAATCAGGAGCAGAGTTCAGTAGACTGTCAGAATAGGAGATAGCTCCTGGACTCCAGCAATATCAAAGACATTGTCACCCAGACAAACAGGACAAACCCAGATATATCTTCCCTGCCACAGCCCCATTAAGCATTTGTCCTGCCTAGAATCAGGGGCAGCTATGAGGAACTCAAGAGACCATAGTAGTTTAAGGAAATTATTTAAGAAAGTAGTTTAAGGAGGTGGCCAAATGGGGCTTAGGGAAATTTTAAAGTGAGCTTTTTCGTGTGAAGCTGGAGGACCATGTATGACCATGTATTATCTTTATGTTCATGAGCACACATATATGTGTGAATGTTGATGGGTTGTGGAACATAAGAGCACATGCTCCAAAACCGAGGGTGCTTCCAGTTCCCCTGAAGACTTCTTGTGTCTCACACAGAGTGCCTTGGTGGGCCTGGCCCTCTATTGGTTCTAATCACAACTGACTTTTGGTGTTGCTATTGACTCAGGAGCTGTCCTGAGACTCCTTTGGGCACACGTTACTAGCAATATCATTGGCTCTGAGCCCTTCAGGATGTGCCCAGGTCTTACTGAGCCCCCAACCCTACATCTGAGTCCAACAAACTGAGAAGAAAGAGGGGTTGGAGTGTGCTCCTGAGCCCTCCCCCACAGACCTGCCAAGAACCTCCCTTGCATTCTTTTGCCCCTAACTGTCCCCAGACTTACATTTCTTCTAATTTCTGACACCTGTGCAGGCTGGGCAGCTCTTCAATCTGATTATGAGACAGCTCCCTGGGGAAGAGACAGAACCCAGCTCAGAATGAAGCAGTGGTTATGTGAAGGTGGGGGCGGGGTCAGGAAAAAGCTTCCGTGGTCAGGGCTATGCTTTTCTGTCAAGCAGTTGATGGTCACGAGGACCCTGCAGGAACAGTAAGGCCTTCTCATGGTCGAGTACCAATCTCTGCCTTTAGATTTCACATCCCTCCTCCCTGCTAAGCCCCACTCCCTTACTGAGCCTAGATGGAACCAACTAGGCCTTTTGTTTTACAGCAGGGCTGCCTTATCAACAGGTAAACCTGCAGAACCCTGGGAGCATCCTGGGGAAAATGGAGCACAAAATGAGGGGCATGGAGATGGGGAGAGAGGCCAAAACTGGGGCATGGAATGCTGAAGCAGTCAGTAGGAAATACAGGCGTCACTGAGCAAGCTGGTCAGTGTCACCCACAGAAGTAGAACCCCCATTTATGGAGCTGGCAGAGAAGGGAATGCTGGGAGCCCTCAGGGAACATCTGGCCCAACCTTTCCCATAGGCAGGAATATGAGGCCTAGGACCTCAGCATTGAACCTGCCTAAAAACACACTGCCAATTAGTAGACACATCCCCAGATATCAATGTACCCATCTTGAGCTGTTTGGAAGAGCCAGAGGGATCAGTCTAAGACTGAAGCTAGAATATAGGGGGAAAGAAAAACTGGGGTAACTTAAATATCTTCAGAATACCAGAAGCGATAGATAAACTCTCTTGCCTGAATGATGCCGTTTTGAAGCCCTATTATGAGACACGTACATTATAAAAGAGCTGTTTTCAAGTCTCACAAATTGACTCTCATTTTAAATGAAACATTGGAATTCAGAGACGTCAAAGAATGAATCCAAATGAACATAGCTAGTGAGAAGTAGACGTGGTCTCAAACCACTCGGCTCTGACTCCAGACACCAAAGTCCTTTATCTTGAGCAAGACAGGACAGTCCCCTCCCAAAGAGATTCTCAACAGGAGTCTATGTTGACCGCTCTCCGGAAAGAGATGTGACCGAGTATGACAGAAGCAGGAGAGGCTTTCCCTGGGACACGGGGCCAGCAGTACAACGCCAGGACTGGAGAATGATCAGGAGCCACTCACAGGATTCGGAGCCTGGGCAGCTGTTGGCACATTCCTGGTGGGAGCAGCCGGATGCCTGCACGGGTTAGGGTCCTGTAGGGAGAACAGAGACAGAGCTGGCACCAGGCCCAGAACCTTGCCATTCCCAGCCATCTGTCTCTAAGACTGGACCTGATACTGTCCGTGGGAGGACAGAGCTGACAAAAGAGAAGCGGCAGGATAAACAGGGCAGAGGGTGGGGCTATGGGAACAGAAAGTAGACCCCTCCCTCATCTGGGCTACGGAAGCTGGGGTGGGAAGCAGAGAGAAATAGGGTCCCCATCCATGGGCTCTGCTTGTCCAATGAGCCATACAGATCTAAATCTACTCATATATCTTCACCCCATCCATACCCCACCTCTCATAATGGTCCCAGAAACACTGGGTCTTAGAGACTGAGTCTTCCCTGCTTGTGGGGCCATAGAGAGGAGGGACAGCCACGACAATGAGTAGCTAGGAAACAGCGCCAGTGGAACCATGGGAACACAGTACACACTTTTCTCCCTGTGCCTGGGGGAGGGGAACAAGATGGAAAAAAAGAGAAGGCCCCAAGGCTGGGGTACAGAGGGTTGTGAGGGCAGACTGGAGAATGGGCTTGGATTAGGCTCAGGGTAGCCCTAGAAAGACTCCAAGGCCAAGGTCATCCTTGGGAAACTATTATTACTTTCATGGAAAAATTTCCACATGCCACCGAGTGAGGAAGAAGACAATGGAGGCACAGAGGAGAGCGGCAGCCCCAGCAGAAGCATGAATGAGTTGTGTGGCGTGGGCAAGGCGCTGACTTCCTAACATTCACGTGGGGTGCCAGCTTGTTTTGTTTTCATTCATTTAATATGTTTTGAGGGCCTACTATGTACTATGTATCCCAGGATGCCGAGTATTTTGAGGGTCTATTATATACTTATCCCGGGATCCAGAGTATAGCGTGGAGACACTAAGAAAGGCTTCACTGGAACCAAGCCTCTCAAAATCAAAGGAAATGGGTTTCACAACCTGCTCCCATCCTATGTCCTCATGCACCATGGCTCAGGATTAGGAGCTCTGAAGCCAGACCTGACAAATCTAAGCACAATAGAGGAATGCCAGCCTCCTCCCCCACATCCTGCTGCCCCTGCCTTGCCTGGAGGGAGAGCCACATCTGGAGATGGCCAAAGCCCTGGGGCTGAGCCAGTAGCAGAGGCCGTCTAGGGGAGGGATAGCAAGAGGAGCAGCCTGGACAGCCTTCCAGATGAAGGGAGGTGGAAGAGTCCCCAGTGGAGGGAAAGGGAATCCACTCACAAGATCTCCAGGCTAGTGGTGCCTTTGAGGTCTGGGAACTCCTGGATGTCAGTGGCACCATTTAAGGATCTGCGAACAGAGAAAACAGGCTCTGGAGGGTGGTTCAGGCATGCCAACATCTGTGCTCTCAGCCTCAGCTTTCTGCATAGGCATTACCTTTGGGTAAATGCCATCTTCCCCAGGTCTCCTTCAAATTAGCTACTCTGGCCCTGTTGGAAGTTGAGCCTTGCTTAGCAGGGTCCAATAACTTGTTCGTTTGTTTTTTGAGACAAAGTCTCTCTTTTATATAGTTCTGGCTGGCTGTCCTGTAACACACTACATAGACCAGGCTGCCTCTAACTCACAGAGATCCGCCTGCGTCTGCCTCCTGAATTCTGGGATTAAAGACATGCATCACCATGCCAGCTCCCAATCACTTTTCAAAATTGATACAGCCCTGCCAGGTCCAGAAGTGTTAAGATTAAGCCCAGTGACTCCAGCATTTAGGCCTTTGGCTTGCAAAAAGACAAAACCAAACCGAGACAAGGGACATGGGAAATGTCCCATGTTGTTATTTGTTTTGGATATGGAGTCTCCTGTAGCTCAGATTATATATAGATATATAGCAGAAGTTAACCTTGAACCCCTCCTGCCTTCACCTCTGGAGCACTAAGATTATAAGTCTGTACCACTACTCCTGGCACAAATGTTTACTTTAAAAGGCAAGTATTGAGAGGGATGTCACATGCCCTTAACCTTAGCTCTTGGAGAGTGGAAGCCAGAGGATCAGGAGTTGAAGGTTAGCCTTAGCCACATGAAACCCTGTCGCAAAAGAACAGTGTGTGAGGGACCCTGAGGATGCAGAGTGGCATCCAACAATGTGCCCGATAACGGAAGTTGAGGACCTGGGCTCATGCCTGCTTGGTTTCATCTGTGAGATGGACCCAAGTACCTACCTCCCAGGTTGGGATGAAGAGGAAATGCCGTTGGAAACGAGAATGAAACACGTGTCTGGAGGAGGTTAGCTGTGCAGAGCGAGGTTACAACACGCTGTGAACAGTCCATGGAAGTTTGTTGTTTTTTTTTTTTTAAGAAGTGGGTGGGACCTTGGGCTTGGAATGAGAAGAGTGGGGGAAGGAAACAAAGACCGCCTTCAGGCTCAGCGTGAGGAAGATGGCATAGGGAGCTGTGCCACAGGGCACTGGAGAAGCAGCCTAAAGGACACAGAGAATCCAGAACCTCAGCCCTCTCCACTCTTCTCCCTGAGGGTATATAGGGAGCAACTCCCACAAGCCAAACAAAACCAAAGAGGTCAAAGAAGTGGCCCTAGGTGTGAAGAAGGGCTCTCTTCATCCACGTGAGAGCCGAGGGAAACCATTGAGTTCCAGCGGATATGGGGACAGGTCTGAGAAAGTACTGCGTCTAGAGCCCTGAAGGCCTCTCCTTCCAGCTGAGTGGTGCCTGGCTATGGAGAGGTCCACAGGCAGAGGGCAGAAGAGAGCAAGCAGGAGGGTATAGGGGAGAAGCCCTGAGGGTGGCACCAAGCAGCAGCCTCTGGTACCCACTTACAGCGTGTGCAGCTTAGACAGGTACTGGAACGCCGACCTTCCCACAAACTGGATTGGGTTGTCATAAAAATGTCTGGAAGAGAAACACCCAAGCCCCAGTTCAGATGCTCACTTCTTTTCAGATCCCTGCTCCTCTGGGTGGAGACTCAGAGAGAACAACAGCTCTCCCCCATTCCTGCCTCGCTGGCTCTTTTTGGAGGCATCCTGTCTATCCACCCCCACAATCTCCATCCTTTAAAACACAGGGCAGCAGGAGCAGGAGCAGTACTCACATTGTCTGCAGGAGGGGGTTGCCCATGAAGGCCTTCTCTGGGATAGCCTTGATGTTGTTGTTGTGGAAACCCCTGGAAGACAGCACCCAGGAGCAGTGAGGATTGGGAGAGAGGTGTGGAGAGGAAGAGCATGGAGCTCCACAGGGCTTTCTGACAGCTGACCAGACAGGTCCTGAGATCAAAGGGACCTCCACTGGGAATCTCAGCCTCCAATCCTGTTGGTGAGTTTTCTTCTCTGTTCCACAATTTACTCAGCCTTCGTGTGTTTGTGTGTGTGCATGTGTGCACGCACGTACACATACACGTGCACATGTGTGCATGCGCAAGTGTGTGTAAGCATGCATGTGTTTTGGGAGGGAAGTGGGAACAGTTCCCAGGTCTCAGAAAGCCTGAAAGAATAAATAACTCCAGAGTAAATAGTTGAGCTCAGGTCCTAAGGAAGGGATCCATTCTTTGTTCATGTGTGGCAGGAGTCATGGTAGGTCCCCCAGATGAAGCCAAGGGGGTGTGGAAGGAAAAGGAACATACAGAAAGAAGACAACTTCCAGAGGATCCTGGGTGAGGGAGGCTCTTCCTGAAGTGAAGAAACACAGAAAGGGCAGATCAGCAGAGGGGAAAGGGGACAGAGTCGGTGTTCAATGAGCATGGATGGCATCTGTGGATGGTGAGCAATGAAGTACCCACCACGTGTCTGGGATCTGGGAACAGTGTGTTTGGGTTGCTGTGACACTTTGCCAAGAACCAAGATGTTGGGCTGAAAATCACACAGTCCAGTCTGAGCAGGCCTTTCAGCATCTCATTCCTACTGCAGCCTCTGGCTTTGTGTGCCCTAGCATCTGCTCACTTCTTTCCATCTCCTGCTGTCCCATCATTCCTTTCACTTCCATGCTCTGTCACTCAAGGTTCATCCCCATATCTCTGGCCAATGCTACCAACCAAGGCTTGCTACTTCCTTCATTCCTTCTAGACATCCTTTTTGTTTGAATAGATCTTTTGTGTCTTGGTCTAAGGTCGATTTCTGAGAGGCTGAGATGTTTAGATAATAGAGGCCTTGTTTGAAATCAGCTTTCTCTCAATAGATGATGCATGGATGGATGGAAAGATGGACAGACTGAGATCTAAATGTGTACATTTTTTTCTCTAGAAAAATTCATGAATCTTCATATTCCCTTAATTGGATTCTAGTCTAGCTATATGTTAGACTTGTAAGGCCACTGAGGATACCCCATCAAGTATCCCTTTTGTGGTCATCCTCTACCTTAACCACTTCCTACTAAGTCTTTGCTTGTACTGCTCCATTGACTAAAATACCTGTCTCCCCCCCTCCCCCCTAGTCTCACTCATCCTGTGAGATCAGTCTCAGGAGACCGAAGTCCATAGCGAGCTGTCTGCTACTCTGAATTTCCACAGCTATTTTAGCCAATATACTATACCACAATTTAAGGCTGGAATTATATGTTGCTTTATCCTGTTCCTGTTTCATGAATGCTCCTTTGTGTAATGGATGAGGCTGAAGGATCCTTTTAGAGAATCCCATGCCCATCTTACCCTTGGTTTGTATTAACACCAAACACAGAACCCAGTCTGGTGAGTGTGAAAAAGAATAATAAATGGTTGGGAAAATGAGATGGCTCAGCAGGTAAAAGTGCTGCTTGCTATGAAAGCCAGGAAATCTGAGTTCAATACCTGGAACCTGTATAGAGAAGGAGAGACTGACTCTAGAAAGTTGTCCTCTGCCCTCCACACATGTGCTATGGCGTGTGTACTCCCCACACACATGCACATAGCATACACACACATGCATGCATGTTCACATGCAACTAAAATGATAATAATAATACTAAATGGCCATGGAGCTCCAGAGTCAATTTCTCAATCTTTCTAGGGATGGTAATAAAGAGTAACCCTATAAACCAGTCCCTGCTTCTTCTTCTTCTAATTCTTCTTCAGACAGACAGGGCAACGCCAGGTCCAAGCTGCAAGAGGTGGTTTCTTCCAGAGCCATTTATGATGATGATGCACCCTCTCCCCCCGCCCCCAAGAAATGTTCAAAGTCAAACTACCAAGAGCTGAGGCTACTGAGAGCTGCTCTGGGGGCTGTGGAGGGTTTCCAGCCACAGCTTCCATAGGGCCCAGTCACTAGGACTATGGGAGGTGATTTGGTGTGTTAGCTGGCCTCTGCCCCTGGGAGAAGCACCCCTGGAACACACCAACAGAAGTCTTACAGTTCCTGCAGCCTGCCGAGGGTCCGGATGGCCACGGGGAATTCCTGCAGCTCATTATAGTTCAGGTCTCTGGAATGGAAAGCAGAGCAGTCATTAGCTCAGAGGCTTAACAGGGCATGTCAGGGTCCCTGAGACATGGAAACTTGGCTATAGGATTGGCCCGGGAGATGGGTTTTCCAATCTGTTGGGTCCAGCTGCCAAGGCCTGAAAACACATTTTCTGAATGTTTGTGCTCCGTTCCTACTCCACAGATCCTCAGGCTTGGAGCCTTCCTGGCAGCAGAACTGTTTTGAATGGGGACACGTTTTAGGGGTGTGCATATCTGGAGCTGCCTACCTCAGAGTAATCTCTATAAAGCCCAGGAAAGTCTATTTGAGGTTTTTGGATTCATGGGGCAGGAGAAAAGAGAGAAGGAAGTGATCTTTAACATGTTACTAGCTCTTGTGAGTCCAGAAAGTTCTTCAGATTACAGCTACCTTAGCTACAGCCTCTGCCGTTTTGAGATGGAATCTCCCTGTGTATCTCAGATGGCCTTGAACTTTTGATCCTTCGGCTTTAGATCCCAAAGTTTTGGAGCTATTTGAGTGTCATCACACCTGGCTGGCTTTTAACTTGGACTGGTGGCATGGGAGTTAATCTTTATTTTCTCTTCATTTTGTTGCATTTTCCATTTTTCTTTTACCCTTAAGGAACACTTATCACATGCATAATCATAAAACAATAAAAGAAAGTTTTTTTAAAGGGGCCTCAAGCCAAGTTGGCAAGGATGAGGGAAAGCAAGCTCTCTAATAAACTAAATGTGTAGAACTTTTAACAATTTGATATCTTTCCGAATTGAAATTCACATACTCAGGCTCTCTTATATCCATATGCTACAGAAAATCCCATGCCTGTGTGTGAAGATATTTGTAAAAAGATGCTCACAATAGCATCCTTTTATGCAATAGAAGAAGTCAAATAGTGACTGACTCATATGCAATCGCAGCTTTCCCCATCCTTTTTTTTTTTTTTTTTTTTTGGTTTGTGCCCTTGGGCAGCAATAACAGGGTAAAGGGAGGAGAAATGGGGGCAGGCTGAAGGTTAATTTTATTTTCATCAGAAATGCTCGTGGCAAGTAGATAACCCAAAGACAGGTGACACCTGCAGAAAGAGGGGGTGCTTGAGCTTTGAGAGGAACAGTGAAGAAGAATGATAGCTTCTGTCTCCTCACCAACTTGTGAGGCTGCCCTTTTTTACAATTCCCTTTACTGCTTTCTATGTAAAGCCTCAGAGGACCTCCTGAAAGTGTGGCTTCATTGTGTGATAGGATTCCCTGTCTATCAGGGCTGCCCAGACTTCAGAAGAGACAGTAACTCTCAAGAAATCAACTTCAGTCTCGGTACTCAGTAGCCAATGAATTAGCCTTATATGTCCCTAATTTGGGGTGGGGTGTCTTGATGTCTCTAAAATCCTGTTTCTGAAGTGCATAGTCTCAGGCTTTGGAAGTATGTGAGGGTGTCGGTTCCTGGGATGTCTCTTGACTCTTTCAGGGAGGACACTAGTCTATCTTCTCAGCGTTTTAAAGCCATCCCTGCCCTGACAACTTTAATGGTTGTCCAAGGCCACAGGAGGGGACTGTGTGGAGGTCTTCTAATTGCAAAGTAGCTTGGCAGAGTTTTGGGGATAAATACCATGCTAACACAGAGATAATGACAGGCTATTCTGCATGGGAGGGTCATTACACTTAATAGGTCACAGGTAGAGCCAGGAACCCAGCCTAGGAGGCCAAAGGAACAGTGACAAGCATCTGGCAGTCAGTGAGCTAGATAATTGTCCCCCTCTACACACAGACTAATTACCCATTACCCTCAGACTGCCCTATCAATCGTGGGTAATTATACCAGAAAACCCCTCTGCTCTGCTCCGTCCTTTAGTAAGCTGGGCACGCTGGTCTCCCATGTCCCGCAGTTTGATTTGCTCACAGAGATGCTTCCACAGGCTGCATGAGGGCAAGGCTGTGGACGAGCCGTGTGCAGAATGACTGAAAGCAGCGGTACTGAGACTCTGGGCTTCTTAGAGCTCTACCGAGGGCTGCACAAGTCACCCAGTGCATCAGGCGAAGAATGTGGAGGGTGGAGGTAGCAGGGGAAAGAGGTAGATGCTCTTTTGGTCCTCAAATCAATAAATGGTTTGTTGTTGTATCGCAGTGTTTCAAAATCAAGGGCCCCCTCTTATTTTGGTTCAGTTCCTTTAGGAATCCTTCACTGCTGCCCACAAAGAATTATATTTTCCATAAATAAAAAATGTGTCTTCATTCAAAATACATAATATGGAATATTAATATTAATATTAGAGATAATGGGATTATCTCTAAGAAAAAGAATTTCAGTGGTCTAACCTGAGAACCTTTGGTTGCTGTCTATTCCCACTACCTAGGATATCCTTCCCCCAGATCTTCCCCCAGTAAGTATGGCCTACTTATTTACTTCACTCAGGTCCTTCCCCAGATTGCCCCCTTCAGAGGCGCCTTCCCTAACCCGTGTATCTCAAGCACACCCTACCTCGCCACACCTTTGCGCACCTCAAACACTTCTTGGTTCCTCCTCTCAAACCACGCATCACGTAGCAGCACATCTTCACGTCTCACTGTTTCAAAATGCCCCCTTTCAGCTTGGCTCAATTCCTTTAGAAATTCTCGATTCTTGCCCACAAAGAATTATTTTGTTCATAAGTAGTGAAGATGTGTCACTCCGAAGACAGGCCTGGCCTTCTCAATGCAGTGACCAATACAAGACAGAAGTAATACGGCATGACCTGGTCCTAAGCCATAGAGCCTTCCAGCCTCCTTCACAACCCAGGAGCCTGCACTCTGTGTTGTAAGGAAGCTCAAACTGGACTCATGAGTGGTAAGCTCTGTGGAGAAGATGAACTGACAGCCAGCAGTGAGTGAGGCTTAGCCTTTCTCCTAGCAGACCCCTTAGCCCCTGCTGAGCCGCCAGTGACTACAAACTCCTGAATGAGCCCAAGGAGCTCAGCCAAGCCATGGACTCGTGAGAAATAATAAGGTGTTATTTTAGGACACTAAGTGATTGGAGTGATATTTTAGTCACATGAGACATCTGCTTTTTTTCTTTCTCTCTCTCTCTCTCTCTCTCTTTTTTTTTTTTTTTTGCCTTCATGGAACTTATTGGCACATGACATATTTATTTTCTTCCTACCCAACCAGAACAAAAGTTCCTCAAATGCAAGAATTTTGTCTGTTTCACATTTTAAACACCATAGTAATATCTGACACAGAGCGGGACCTCAACAAGTATGTATCGAATGAATAATTGAAAAGCTCTAAACAAGCTTATTAATTAAAAAAAAACTTTTAAAAATCAATGAACTCATGGGGTTTCCAGGGTATTTTGATACATATTCTCAAGTTTTGTTTTAGGTTGTTGTCAAAATGACACAAGATAGTTTGGAGTGACAGTTAGGGTTACCCTGAGCCGCAGAGACCATGGGATGTGCCCTGTGTGGCTTTGTTCTCATGGACCCATGTCCAGGCTGCCAAATTGAGTGGTTCCAGTTCTCCTTGGCAGTTTCTGGTCAGGAACTTTGCCAGGGGTAGACAGGCAGTGGGAAACGGCGTGTGGTTAAAGGCATGCGAACTAGACAGCTATTTTTACAGAGAAATGTGGGAGAAGAAAAATTGTACAAATGTCGCAAAGAACTCTGCAAACTCCTTACCACTGAGGTGGCCACAGTGGGATGTCCACATAGATTTAGTGACCTGAGAGGTTGCCAAACTCTAGCTTTGTTTGGTGCCACGCAGATGGCATCTGACTCTAGTTGTTCAGGGCCTGTCTTTGCAACCCTCTCTGCACCTGATGAATTCAACTCAATGCAGTAGGCATGTGTGGCCAAACGTCCCCAAATACACAAAGAATTCTGCTGGGCAGAGATGGAAAAAAAACACACCTGTCTAGACAAATGCACGAGACAAGATGAGCCCCCTCGGTACGATGCCGCAGGTCCTGGAGAGCACACAAAGCATCAGGGCTGTCCCACACCTGGAGAGACCACACCTGGGGGACCGTGTGGAAATGGGGTATGTGAACCAGGTTCTTCAGAGGAGATGAACATTGTGGAGGGAAGTGAGTGGTAAAGCTCAGCTGAAGCAGATGGAAATATGTAGAGGGAAGGGATTCACCCTCTTTGCTACGTACTATCCCTGCCTCCAGGCCATAGATAGATAGCATGATGTGGGCTGAGCACTCACCATGGTGCTTTGACAGAGTGAGCTCCATCCTCCCACAGTCTGGAGAGATGCATTCTCTCCCTACACCTTCCTTATCCGTTGAAGGAAGTGAGAAAACAAGCCAGCTGCTCAGTCATCAATAACCTAGCCAGTAAGTCCTCGGGAGATACCTGCCCATTTGCCCACGTTCCTCCTCCCTTCTGCACTGTCCAGCACCGGAGCCACTAGCCACATGTGGCTGTTGAATTATAAGTCAATGACATTTTAATCTCAGTTTTAGTAGCTGCATTTCAAGTGTTCTATAGCAATATATGGCTAGCAGCTATTGTATTAAACACACAGATATAAAACATTTCTACCATTGCAGGAAATTCTACTGGATGGCCTAACAGAAGAAATATCTAAAAACATAGCTAAGAGTATATTTCTTGCAGCCTTCCTTGCAGTAGGTGTGGCAAGATTCTGCCCCAGGAAAGCAGGCAAAATTTTAATCTGCTATTTCTCACCCTGATTTTTATATTATAGCTGCCTTTTCTCCTTCATGGTCTATCTACCTTACCACCAGCTAAATGCTCTGGGGATGGCAAGAGAACCCAGGTTCCTGAGTCGCCATATAGAGGAAATGTCACGTGTTCTGCCCCCAAATTCTCCTGGGACTACTACATAATCCAGGAAACAAACAAACAAACAAACAAACAAAATCAGCCTTCTACTGTGTGTGAGTCGTTACATACATCTTGGTCTATTTGTTACAGTAATTTAGCCTATTGTAACATATTCAGTATCACAGCTAGGATTTGAACCCTGATGACTACAGTCTGGAGTCTACACTTAATTACTTCACATCTGACAGAAAGAGCTCCTTAAAACACAGAACTGACTCGGTCCCTCTCTTACACCGAAAAGTCTAAAACGGCTTTCAGAAAAAAAGACAAAACAAAGCCAAATTCCTCAATGTTGCTTCCTCTGCATTTCAACCCTGCATGTATTTTCATATGTTCGTGTTTTTGCTTGGACCATTTCTGCCTTCAGCCTGGGATGCCCTTTCCCTACATCCTCAGCTGTTGAAGTATTAGTCATTCTTTGAAATTGGGTTCAAATATACCTTTCTCCATGAACGCAACCTCATCCCTACAGTTAGAATGAATCACTCACTCTCTCGCGGTTTCCTGGTGCTTTCTTCGTCAGCATGCAGGACATTCATTGGTGATGATGGTGTCTTGGTAATAATAGTCATTACTGTGTAAGGGTCATGTTTCTTAGGGGTTTGTATAGGTTAATCCATTCAATTCCCACCATTCCCTTGGAAGTGGGTACTGTTATCGCCTCCGTTTTGGAGATAGGAAACTGAGTATGAGACAGACAGGCAGCTCATAGCGTAATAGCTGGGATTAGAGTCCAGACAGGCTAAGAGCACAGTGAGTTTACCTGCATATATACCACCCCTCCATGAGACAGGAAGCTCGGTGAGGTCAGGGAGCATCTGAATATTGTTTTGGATCCCCTGCAGTCCAGGTACAGGGCTGCATGTATGAATATCCACTGTCAAAGATTATCATTTGAGCCCAATACACAAGACCACATGATGGAGACCCCTTTAGCCTTTGTGACTGACTGGTTCAGGGCAGCATTCCAGCCCTTTGCAAATCTACTCTACTCTTAGAAAACATAGTTTAGTCTGATCCTTATGATGCCCCAAAGCTTCTGATAGAAAACTCATCCATGGGTCTAGGACTTTCTAGTCCATTATCTTTAATAGTTCCTAGAATCAGTCAGAAGCCCAAAAAGAGTTCATTATTCTGTTCGCTTCTTGCAGGAACTAAAAGCAAACGAATAAGGTCTGAAATAAAAGAGAAACCATCTCCATCTTCAACAGGAGCTTGGTCTGGAAGCTGTAGCTGCCCATGCCTAGTCCTCCCTTTCATCAGCTTGGTAGCTTCTAGCCAAATCCAGGCACACTGATGGCAAGTATCAGAGCATCTCAGAAGGCCACCCAAGTCCTAAGAGGCTTCAGGACTCCCAGCCCTAGACCTCTCCTTTCTGGTTGGGTATACAGAATGCCCAGCTCTTGAGATCTCTGGGGATCCTTGCTGTGGGTCAGTGGGCACAGCTAGTAGGGTTTCACACAGCTTCCTTTTACTGATGAGGAAAATGGGGCTTGGAGAGAAAGCTACATTGCTGGGATTCCTAGAGGCAGACCTCAAACCCAGGGCTTTTGGCTACTTTGTGCTTAAAACACTTTCTCAACCAACCAGAGTTGGGTCCTGGTACAACTATGAACAGCAGGCCTCAGAGAGAAGGGGAAGGATGAAATGTTGATGGGGAGGGTTCTATAGATTTCTTTTAGATGTTCATAAATGTGTGACAGCCAGATGATTATTAGGTAGAGGCCACATGTTTGTCCGTGGGTTATCTGCGTGAGAATAGGAAGTTACTGGGCTTCCTTTACCAACAAGATCACCTTGACTTCTTCAGCATGCTTCTTTACCTGAAGTTGAGGATACCCATTGCAGATACCCTGTTCACCTGGCCCAGCCACTGGCACAGAGTAGCTGATTAAAGAACACCAATGCCTCTTGCCTCCTCCTTTGCTAGACACTGCACGCTGGGTAAACACTGCCTTCATCACACACTACAATTGTAGGTATTCAGGTTGCTCTGCCTACCTTTCATAGCAATTAAGAAAGATGAATTACATTAATTGGGATTCCACTTACATTTTATTATCAAGACTAATACTTGTGTTTATTACCAGATCTCAGATAAGGGCCCATGGGGAAATGTAGGTGAGCCTGGCTCCACAGTATGAGATACAATACACAGTTTGGATAAACTGTAAACTCAGATTCACTTTATCTCCCAAGGCCTGGAATAAAGGTGAGCAAACACAGTGAATGCATGTCTTAACTGCTCTTCCTACACTGCAGATGGAGCACCTGTCTTGAATCTTGCTGCACGTGCATGGTGCAGATGACTGCAGAGCCAGGAACCAACACTTTATGACTAATAGCATTGTTTCACCTTCTGAACAGCCTACATAAAAGGCCACCCATTAATAACTGCAGCAATTAGTAAAATTGTCATCAGTTTCTATTGAGAGACACAGACACACCCTCCTTCCACCTACGCTCTCTTCCTTGCCAGCATATGTTCAAAATATACCTGGAGCAATAGGAGGCTGATTTTAACAGAAGCTGGTCTTTCATACTGAGATTGCTTGTTTTTCTGATCTAATGAAACACCTGGGATCGTGGAAGCCGAGGCTTGGAAAGGAGATAAAAGGTAACAGTCTAATCAGCCCCCACACCAGGAATCAACTCCAAGATTCTGGTCAGATGGGAATCCAGTTTTTGTTTGGATTGTCCCAAAGGTAGAGCACTCGCTGGGCTTGCTGTCTGTCCTGGGCAGCCGATGTGGGGCTCTTTGACACACTGAGTAAAGCCTCATCACCCTAGATAAAACACTCCCTTCCCCACCTCCCTTGACTCTTACTGGTGGCTGGAAGTCCATGCAGTCCATGCCTATCTAACAACGGGGAACATTGCACCACACCCAAGGCTTCTCCCCAAGTCTTTGAATCACATTATTTTAAAGATTTATTTATTTATTGTGTATACAACGTTCTGCCTCTATGTATGCCCGCACGCCAGAAGAGGGCACCAGACCTCATTACAGATGGCTGTGAGCCACCATGTGGTTGCTGGGAATCAAACTCAGGACCTCTGGAAGAGCAGCCAGTGCTCTTAACCACTGAGCCATCTCTCCAGCCCCCTTTGAACCACGTTTTGTAGGCACTCATCTCCCTCACCTAGAAAGTCCTTGTCCCTCTGGAGACAAGATATCCACAACAGGATCCAATCTTCTGGTTTGAACAGATTCCCGAGATAAGCTTGGGTGTCAGGGTCTTATTACTGCAGAGCACCCAAAGACTCTACCGCCGGACCTCAACGGTGTGAAGGCTAAGAAACCAATGCAGTGAGCAAGGCCCACATCCAGGGCACATCAGCAGATTAGAGCATGGGACATCTATGCTAACTACTGGGCAATGAGGACCGACTAGTCTGAGGTTCAGGGGCGAGGTCTGGGCTGGAGTTATCAGTTAACTCGTGGCATTAAAAGCAATGAGAGCAGCTGAGAATGTAGACTCTATGTAGTCGAGACAGAAAGAGCCCCTGGGTGTGATATTGTTAAGGGCTTGGGATCTTGAGGAACGGGACGTGAGCAGTGCATTCGTGATAAATTTCAAGGGGCTCGAGATTTCTGAGCTAGAATCCTTTAGTGCAAGGTGTGCCTATCAGTTTTGACAGAGCCTGCAGTGGGTTCTGGTGTGTAAGAGATGTTCGGGATTTGTGGGATAATTGAGGACGTGGCAACAGGAGCAAAAGGAGCGCTGATAACTGATTCTCCCCAGCTCTTCCTTCCCACAGACATGCAAAGGCCAGTCAGGCTTTGACTTCTCCGTTTCCTCTCTGTGGCGTCTGGAAGGATCCCTGGTGGAGCGCTCCACCCCCTAACCTCCCATCCTTCTCCATTCCAGACCAGCTGGCTGGAGCTCTCAGGGAGTGCGGGGTGGAGTGTAAGTCCAGTGCTGAAGACTTTGCTCCATCGCTGGCGGGGAGGAAGGGGCGGCAGTGACAGGAGGCGACCTTGGCTACCCCCAGTGCCAGGGCGATAGGAAAAGGCACGCTGTGCTGGGAAGGACTATTAATAACTCTTCATGGTCACAGAACGCAAGACAAACTCATTGGGCAGCTCAATTTTCTGCCTGTTAAAAGTCATTAGTGGTTCTGTGGGGGAAGCCAGAGGAAAAAAATTTTATATGGAACAATAAATTCCTCTATAAGCCACAGAAGCCCACAAATTTGCAGCTAATAAACCCACAAATGTGAGATGATTAAGAATGGGAGAGGAAGGAGTTCCTTGATACCCTGCCTCAAGAGGCCTTGTGGTCTGAGGAGATGACATGGAGCCAAGGGCAGAGAAACAGAGTTCTGATCCTGCCTCTTAATTAGCTGAGTGGCCTTAGATAAGTCACCTGCTCTCTGCCTCGGTTTGTCCATTGTAACAAGAGGATGCACGGTTTTGCCTGTCTTCCTCAACAAGTGGGGTGGGGCAAGAAACGAAATGTGAGATGAACTAGTTATTGAAGAAAGGAAATTCAAATTTCCCTAAATATAAGAACTGGGATAAGCTGGGCAGGGTGGCTCACAGCTGTTATCCCAGCTCTCCAAGAGACAGCCTGAGGTCAGCCTAGACTACACAGCCAGACCCTCCTGAGACAAAGCAAAAATAACAGAAACAAGTGAAGCGACCTGATTTGCCTTGAGATACAAAACCAGAAAAGAGCAAGCCATGTGGCTTAGCAGGTAATGGTAATTGCCACCAAGCCTAATGAGTGGAGTTTGCTTCCCAGGAACCACATGGTAGAATGAGAGGATCTACTCTTGAAAGTTGTCCTCTGACATGAACATGAATGTTTGTGTATACACACACACACACACACACACACACACACGTACCTACCCACCCATGCACACACACTAAAAAAAAAATACAATAAAATTGAGAAAGAAAGAAATCAGAAGAGATGGATATGGTGACACATATTTATAATGCTAGTGCTTGGGAGGCTAGGATAGGGTGACTGCAAGTTCAAGGCCAGCCTGGGCTACATAGCAAGAGGCTGTCTAAAGAAAGGGAGGAAGAGAAGGAAGTAAGAAAGAGAAACAGCAAAGTTCGTTTAGACCTCTGCCCACCCTCTGTCATGGAGCTTGCTGGAAGGGAGCCATACTATCTGAACTGTGTTCCCCAAAAGACGTTCCCAACTCAGTCCAAACTGTTGGTACCTAGAAGGTGATCTTGGGTACCGCACCTTTGCAGAAAGAATCTAGTGAAAGATCTCCAGATCTTTCAGTCTAGTTAGCGGGGCAGACCCTAAAGCCAATGCTAAGCATTTTTATAAGAGAAGGCAGGAATGAAGCTTTGTGAGGATGGAGGCAGAGTCTGGAGGATGGGTCTCCAAGCCAAGGAATGCCAAGGGTTGCCAGCATCCATCAGAAGCAAGGAGAGAGGAAAATATAGACTGCCTCAAACCCTACAGAAGTAACCAGTCCTGCCAACCCCTTGATTTTGAACTTCTGACCTCTAGAACTGTGGAAGAATAAATTGCTGTTTTGTTAAGCCACCAAGTTTGTGGTAGTTTGTCATGGCAGCCACAGGAAACTAATGCAGTAGTCCTGAGTGCCTGAGAATTCTGATTCATCATGGTGCTGAGCCACAGCACGGAGCACTGTGAACTGATATCCCTGGGTAGCACCCTCCCTGCCACCTTTAGACACGGTCCAGCCAACACTAAGCAGTGAGTAGGGAAGGGAGAGCCAATGTAAACTCGGCACCTGTGCGGCTCCAAGTGCAGCAAAGAGGCGCCTAACTGAATGTGAACTTTGACCTCGTTCTCTGCTGGTGACAGCTGAAGGTTTTGAGAGGTCAGGTGACTTGAGCGTGCCACATGTTGGTGGCAGTGTCGGGATTTGAATGCAAGTCTGCTGATTCAAGTCTAACCCTTGATCTTCTCTGGAATGCCCCAAGCCCTGGAAGAGTCTTGGTGGAAATCTGCCTGCTGTTCTGTTCCAGATGAAAGGCTGATGGTCAGCCCAGTGCTGAGGAGTGGCCAGACATTTTTCAGGGCCAATTCCGAGTGAGTTGAGAGTGAAACCTGTTGATATTTGTGGTTTCAGTGACAAAGAGACAGGAGCACATTTTCTAGCCACAGCTACTGTTGACGTAAGAATGTCCTTTGGAAACATCGCTGGGATGTCAGTAGAGGAGGCTTGACAGGGAATGCACAGTTTTGTACCTTAGGGTGGAATTATATAAAGTCCCGCCCTATCTGCCTCACTTGCCAGCGCCGTGTTGAATGCTGGTCCTGATTAGAGAAGGAGCTGAGCCAGGAGGCTCCTGTTCTCACTCAGGCTCTCTTCCAGAGGGAAATGTCCAGCCAGCTCGGGCTCCAGTTGGGCCAGATTTGCTTAACAAGGTCATAACAAGGCCCGAGATGGTTGCCTGGGCTTCGGGAAGAGAAGTGCTATAGCTCAAAGTATCCTGCACCCACCCCACTCACCCTGGGTTCTGCCAGGACACAGGCATCAAGTTCCAGACATGGGGAGTAAAGGTTGGAACTGGGGGGTTACCAGTTCTATCCCCATTTTTGCTAAGTCAGGACTTTGAGCACTGTTGGCAGTCAAGCTAGCATAGCTGCCGGTGTTCCCCAAACTTGAAATTCCAAGGACTGACCAATCGGCCTTGGTACCTGATTCCATGGAGAATCTGCCTAAAAGTGTTTTTCATCTGCATTTCTTTTCTATCTCAACTATAGACCTAGGGAGTCCTGGAACTGATCTGCCCTGAGGGTACTAGTGCCTTTTCTGATATAACGTGTAAAGAGGACACGCTACTTTAGAGGAAGGGTTAGACCATCTCTGTTTTGGAGTTTCCCCCAAAGTGGTGGTCACCCTCACCATCGGAGATCCAAGGCCTGTGAATACAGGACAGAGAAAGACTGATCTGCCTGTGGCTGAGGCTTCTTGGTAAGGTTTGAATGGTGACATCCATATTGGGAGAGGCATCCCTTCTGACAATGCCAGGCTCCCCAGAGTGCAGCATGGTTTGTTGTTAAGAGCTGTGGGATTCTGCCCAGCAGCAGAGGGTATAACAGTCCCACCTGAGACTCTCCCCAAAGCTTCTTTAGAATAAAGAGAGTGTGGTGCATGGCTTGTTTGCCC
Organism: Ondatra zibethicus; assembly: GCA_004026605.1. Classification (NCBI taxonomy): domain Eukaryota; kingdom Metazoa; phylum Chordata; class Mammalia; order Rodentia; family Cricetidae; genus Ondatra; species Ondatra zibethicus. The sequence goes on from PVIU01006615.1 coordinate 77,195, forward strand.
TTTTTCTGTTTGGTTTTGTTTGAGACAAAATCTTGTGCAGCACAGGCTAGCCTTGAACTCCTGAGCTTCCCGCCTCTGCCTTTTGAGTGCCAGGGTGTCAAGCACGTACTGTACCATCACATCCAGCTGTGGTAGCCTCTTGTACAAGCAAAGAAAGCAGGGCTCCCAGTAGTTGCTTTTGCTGACCAAGTCTACAGAAGCAGAACTGGCAGCCTGGCCTTCATTGCTGAGAGTCTGAATGAGGCAGGGTTACACAGGTGCCCTTTCTGGGGCACATCTCTGCTGTACCACTCTGAGGAGAGCGGTCTACATGGAGAGAGGATGGCAGAGGACGGGAGCTGTGTTGTGCATGCTGTATGTGCCTAGTTTGGGAGCCTGTGTGGCCACGCATGTACGTGCCCGCACCTGGCCCCTCCTCCCAGGTGGTAAAGCTGGGGGCTGCTCTCTCTCTGAAGAGAAGGTTGCAGAGGAGCCAAACCACAGCCTGGGCTGTGGGGGTTTGATCTTCCCTCTGCTGCCAGAGATGAGAGAGGCCTAAGTGGCAGAGATTTACAGGGCCTGAGGGAGAAGTACCCTTCCAGCAAGAAGTACACATGAAAGCTCCCGAGTAATAGTTAAGGCTGCTGAGTGCGCCAATTATGCAACAATTAAAAGACTTGACTATCATTTCTTTCCCCTTTCATTCTCCCAGCCGCTCCCCCTCCTCCACATCTGCCTTCCCCTGCAAGCTCCCCGAGAAAATGCTCTGGAGAACAGAAGAGAAAGAACACCCCCCCTTTTTAAATTGGAGATCAAAAGTTGGAAGGGCTTGCTCTTTGAGGGTGGGAGGAAACGGGGTGTCGTACACATGAAACCCCAGACGAAGGGCTGAGGAAGGAAATGGGAGAGGAGGGCATGGTTCTCTATATCTGCCAGTCTCTGCAACAACTTTATATAACCCGGTGACATTATGTTATCGATTAGAAAACTGAGACTCTCTAGTAGGCAAATGGCTGAACTCACACAGCCAGGAGAACTGGCAGTATGGGCTCCAGGCTGCTTGCTGCCAGGGCTAACCACTGGGCTTTTTTGTCTCCACACTGTAAAGATTGGAGGACTTTTCCTCATCTCTTGGTCTTGGCTTTCCCATCTGCAAGGTGGGCATAGCCTGGGGGCCTTGCGTGTTGATGCCAAGATAGATGAAAGAGACAGTGGGTGCTTAGCGGCAGGCCTGCTCTATAATTCAGCCAGCAGCAGCTGTGCCAAATGCCCCGCACAGTGAGACAGTGGCTAATTGAGAAAGAGTTAGGCAGTGTGCCCCAAAAGTGAAGAAACAGCTGCTTGTTGACTTTTTTGAGGTGCCAATCCACACCCAGTATCTATGCCCCCATCCTCATCTGATTTCCCAGCAGAGCTAAACAGCCCCACATTCCAGGGTAGATGGTGGTGCACTCTCTCCTGCCCTGCTGTTGAATTGAGACTCCCAGCACCACCCCAGAGCTGAGCTTCTCTAGGGAGTCTTCCGAAAACCTAGCACACAGTAGGTTCACCCGATTCACATTTGACCAGGTGATAGGATAGCAAGGCATTCTAAGGACTTCTGTTTTCTCGTTAACACCCTGGTGTGCTCTGTGCACAGTTGGGATGGTAACCTTGGGAGAAACCATCATCTGGGAGGAACTATGCAGCCTTCCTGGAAATGAACTTTCTCTTATGAAGATGTGGAGGGCTAGGCTGACCTGTTCTCACTGTCAGGCCATCAGTGACAGCTATGGAGAAGGCGCACATAGTCTAAGCCTTGCACAGTAGGGACAGATGTGAATGCTCCCGAGTCCAGGCTGGGACATGCTGCCCTGCACCATACTCCTCGGTATACAGTTGGCAAAATGGCCTGGAAACCAGGAAAGCTGAGTCCAGCTCTGCCATTTCTCCTGCTGCACACCGAGCACAAGAAAGCAGCAGCCGTGTTCCTAGGAACCATCCCCACAGGAAATTAGATGTGACCTAGGTATGAGTCTCTCATCTGTTTCCCCACAGAACCACAGATTCTGTAGCCAAGGCCTCTTGGGGTAGACTTTACACTGTGGTTTTTTTTCCTGGAATGTTGCTTCCCAATCACAGTACATCTTCCAGAATTTTATCCTCTGCTGCTTTGGCCTCCTAAGACTCCGTCACCTCAGGAGCTATGTGGGGGAAGGGAGTTGAAAATGGGGGCTTGCTTATAACTGGAGAAGGAGCTTCAAGAGGAACTGTGATCAACTCCTGATGTCATAAGCCTTTCCTCACCCTCAGTGGCTCACACTTGTGGTGACCTGGGGCCCTTCTCTCCCAGAGCCCTCAACCCCATGTCCTGTACCAGGGGCTGTGGCAGCTAGTTCCCTCAGGGGAGCTGAAGACTCCAGCTGGCATGACCAGTCACTCTTGCAGAGCCTGGCTGATTGTTTGCACAGTGGGGCCCACTCAGCCCACTCTGCAGGGGCTGGCGGACCTCCAGAGGAAGTGATGGAAGGACTTGGGTGCATTCTGACCTTAGCTGAATTCCTGGATGATGATGTGTGAATAATATGGCTTTTTAAGAGTCAACAGCTTGGGTGCTTTCTATACGAGGGCTGAGGTGCTGAATGGGCCATCTCCCCATTAATCACTTAGCTAGTTAGATCAGCTGGCGAGCAGTCCCGACATTATTCTGTATTCCTCTCCCTTCTTTCAGCAGCCACCCTTAAGCAGACATCAAAACTGCCATCAAGTCAGTCCCAGCCCTACCCCCAACCTCCCAGTCTCTGAGATTCATGTCCTAGTTCCTCTGAATCCTGCTAGCTTTTTCATTTCTGTGCATTATTTGATGTCTCTGCTGGCAGGGGCCCTGCATTCCCACTTCCTGAGCCACTCGGAACCCCCACAGAGCACCTTGCACCCACCTGACAGGAGAAGGAATTTAAACTGAGCCACATCTCAGAGAAAAGTCTCAGGAGGGGCACATGGGTGACAAGCCTGGGGTCAGATCATACCCTGCTGGCCCTTCCTAAGCCCACCCCACCCCCCAGTCACAGGTGTCATCCCCAAGCGGGCTAGGACTTCCACAGGCTCTCCCACTCACAGTGTCTCCAGATTGTGCAGCCCCTCGAAGCTGTGGGTCCCCACATGCTGGATGTGGTTGTTATGCAGATGCCTGTGTGGGAAGGAGAGACATGTCAGTATGTGTGGCACAAACTCAGGGCCAGCCAGGGCAGATGAGTGTCCACAGCAGCAAGAGTAGCAAAGCGGAGGCAGAAGCACAGACAGAATGCCCTCGGTGATTTCACCCCTTTCCTCCAGGGACAAGCTAATCAGCCAAGAACCATTCCTGAAGCCACAATCGCCAAGGCAGAACTGACCACGGGTTAGATACCTTTTTGCCTTCCTAGCAAAGGAACTGGGAAGAGGAAAGCCCGGGCCAAGGCTACAGCAAGCTCTGACTAAGCACTGGGAGAGAGGCCTGATGTCATAGGGGCTCACATCTGAGGCTTCTTCTCCGGCCTTGCTCCGTAGGACCCAGCCAGCCTGACTCAGTGGTCAGACGTTCATAGAGGAGCCAGCAGCAAACCGCTGCAGACAACATATAATTAAAGACTAAGCTTTTCTTACAACCGGAGAGCGCTGCGGTCATGCTGAGAGGACAGGGAGGTTGGTGAGGCTGAGGCAGCAAGGAAGGCCTGGCAGAGGCAGAGGTGGCGATCCTCCGCAGGGCCTTGATAGATGATCTGCATGGGCAGAGGGAAGGGGCATGGGCTATCTGTCTGTGCAGGCCTTGGCAGGAACAGCAGTGAGCAGAATAGAGGGAAGTTTGGGAGAGATTCCCAAGGTAAAGAGTTCACTGAAAGTAAGAAGGAATTGCCTTCTGCCCAAGTGTAATTGATCAAAAACAATCAAACCAAACTCCATGACACCTGAAGTCTCACAAGGAGCAAAAAGTCAAGAAAGGCACACAGTCTTGGGTAGTTCCACTGAAGACCTGCAGCCAATCAAACAGTTTGGAAGTCTTCGTCAGTCCTTACTCCAGAGAATAAGCTGATGAGAAAACAAAATCTGAGATTGCTCCCTAAAAAAATAAACCCTAGCTTGTGAGGACTAATCATGCAAGTTCTTGTTTTTCTTCCCTATTCTGTCCTTCAAAGGGAGCAGGCGAGAGAGGAAGAAAAACCAAGGCTTGAAGCTACTCATGGAGTAGGAAGCTGGAGGTACCAGCCCAGGGCACTCAGCAGAGCGAGTGAATGCCACCCTTAATACACTGGGGCAGAGGAAGCAGCGTAGGTAGTCTGCCCAAACCGGCTACCACCTCAGATATGGTGCCTCTCTCGCCCTCCCCACCAGAGTACAGAAAATGGGACAGAACCCACCTACTTCTATGGGCTTAACCCACACACTACAGCTTAAGGGGACAACCAAGCCGGCCTAGAGATGATGTGTTGCCCCAGAGCTTCGTGAACATGCCAGAGAAAAGAAAAGTGCTGGTGACGGAGGAAGGAATGACTTGTAAGGGACAGCAGAGTTCCAAGCCCTGAAGAAAATACAACTAATGCCAGGTGTAGTGGTGAAAACCTGGAATCCTAGCCCTTTGAAAGTAGAGGCAGGAGGATTAGGAGTTCAAAGTTATCCTTGGCTACATAGTGAACTGGAGGCTAGCCTGGACTACATGGTTCCCTGTCTCAAAAAAAATGTACAATTAATAAATGAGGAATAGAAGGAAACTGATCATAATTACCTTCTGCTACAACACAACCTAAGTGACATTTCAAAGACAAAAAACAATTTAAGTGAAAGGAAAAACAATATTGTAGGTTAAAGTACTAAAGCTAAGGGCCCAAAATGCATTATTAGTATATATGATATAGCATATATATTACATAATATATAGGTGCTAATCAATTTGAAACAAGGAACAGAGTGTGCAGTGGTGAGAGTTGACTTGTATCAGAAAGAAAACTGGACACGGCACTGGAGAGAGGACCCAATGGTGAAGAGAACGTGCCTGTTCTTACAGAGGAGTCAATCCCCATCACCCACACTGGGCAGCTCAAAACCACCTGTAAATCCACACTCAGGGGATCTGATGTCCTCCTCTGGCTTCTGTGAGTACTGCATGCAGGTGAGGCACATAACATATATTTGAGGACATATATATAAAGAAACTAAAGAAAAAGAAAGATAAAGAAAGGTGGACACAATCAGGGTGGGTACGGCCGAGTGGAACAAAGGTTAAAATAGTTAAAAATCAAGCAATGTGGGGGAATGTCAGTAACTGAGTTCTCTTAAGGAATCCCGAACGTGAGACCGAAGATACAATAATACAAAAAATTCTCTTGAAGAAAGAACAGTCTGCCCCTCAAAGGCACCCATTGTTCCGGGGAAATTAGATGCAGAACTTTCTACACTGTGGCATATTTGAATTACGCTGTTAAAGTTCAAGAATTTACAAACATCTTTAGGCAGAAAAGGGAAATCACTTATGAGGGGTAAAAAGCAGGCTGGCTGGCAAAGATGTTGCTGAGCTGGGAGGGCATTCAACCAAAGTCATCTGGCTAGGTGGGGAGGGCATTCAACCAAAGCCATCCGGCTAGGTGGGGAGGGCCGCCAGCCTTGTGAGGCTCTGTTCTCCCATCAGATCCTCGTAAGGAAGACAGACCCTTCCCCCAATTTGGTAATCTTCTGGAAAACAACCCTTGCCTTCTGAGAATAAGTTCTCTTCTCTTACCAAGGCTTTTTAATTTTTCCTATTTCCTTCACCCCTCTATCTTGACTGTCACCAAATGCCATTCTATCAGCTTCCCAGAACCTCTCTTCCTCCCCATTCAGTTCTGGTATAGACCATCTCAGCTTTCTAGATCCCTAGCTCCAGGCCTCTCCTGGTCTCCTTTGAACTATCCATTCAGCTCTAGAGTCCTGGCACCTCTAGTAGCCCAGGCAGGGACGTAGGCTGGGTCGTACAAGATTATATACCAGACATTGCTAAAGACATTCTGCCTAGTGTTCTTGCTGTTGCCACCAGTGTGGAAAAGGTTTGTACATGTCTGAGCAGCGCCAGAGTGTGGGCTTTGTTGGAGGGTGCCTCGTCTCTCCCATCACGCTTAACTGCACGTATCTCCTGACAGGCCCCCATCCACTCCTTGCATTTTTCTGTTTCATTGCTTTGAGTCACGATCTCATTATAAAACCCACACTGGTCTCTGACTTGCCATCCTCCTGCCGCGGCCTTCCAGGATATGGAATTACAGGCACAGGCACACACCACATAGCCTATCCCTTGGTTTAACTAACGTTTTTCTTGCTTCCTCTTGTGGTTATTCTTCCATATCTGCCTCCTGGGCTTCCTCACGGCGTTTCTCAAAGTCCCAGGACAGCATCCTCCAGCCTTCTTCCCCTTTAACATCACCTCCCGCTCAAAAGTTTTCCCTTCTCACACTGATGAAAGAGAAGTGATGCTCCCTGTGCCAAGGGACCTGGTCTGTTTCAGGTTTGCTCCTGTACAAGTTTTTCTCCTTTAGTCCCTTGTCCCTCAATGGGACCCCCACACCTTGTAGACCTATATCAGGCTTGAATTTCACGCCAGCTTCCTAACTTCAAACCAAGTCATCCATGACTCCTTTTCAGCTTGGTCTTCCATCCCATGAAGACCTCTGAGATAGATCAATTCTTCCTTCAACAAGCTCCTTACAGTTGCATCTGCCCACTCTTCTTTTCTGCTGCCTCCCCAAAATGAACTTTGAAACACCAGAGCCTCAGAACTAATTTTCCTGTCTCTGGTCTCCATGCGTTCCCATCTGTCCTTTACTTTAGCCAGCCTAAAGCATCCCCTTTTAATGGTTGCTTGAAAACCTGCAAGACTCCTCCACGACTGGCAAATAAAGGTCATTGTCTGTCCCCAAAGTTACCTGTTCAGTCTTCCCTCCTCCACCCCACCCTCTGTACAAGGGCTCTGCTACAGCTGGACAGCCCCATTCTCCCACAGCCCATAGTGCCTGGCTCCTCCTCCATGCCTTTAATGCTCTAGTTCTCTTTGCTTGTTCAATCCCATTCTCTCCCCATGTCCAGCCCCAATCCTGCCTCCCCTGTGGCGTGTTCTTCTTACCCACCCATAGTTGTGTGGCCTCCCCTACTGCTCCTGTGCTATGGATCTGTCTTTACTACCTAAGCTATAGCAGCAAAAGTCACATAACCGCCTTGGTTGTCTTTCCTCATAGGGGAAACTAGATTGTAAGCCCCTCCAGACCAGCAGCTCTGTTTCATCCTTCTGTGACCTTCAGCACACATACACACACACAAGCTCTGCTGCCCATGTAGCAGGGACCTATCATAAAGTTCTCATTTTTCCAGTCATCTTGTCTGTCACAAAGACTCGACCCCATTCCCATGTGAGGTCACAGGGATATCACCAAAGCTAAAACCAACCACACTGACTCCCAGAAGGGTGGAACGTATGGCCATTCTAGTGGAAGGAAGTACTCTATGGGACATTTGTGTTCACTTTCTAAGTTCCCGGGCCCGAACAATAAACAAATAAATCACTACCCACAGCTTCATCTCTCACATGGAACTAAGCATCATCCATTCACGCTGACCTAGAAAACCACACCAGATTTCCAAGAACAAAGGAGGCAATGCTGCCATTTAGCAGAGTCACTAACATATATGTTCCTGCAACAATTAGTATGTAACCCAGAGCAATTACACATGACCTCCAAGCCCTTAGTAATTAGACTATGAACTTACCAATCATTCATAGCAATTAGCTAGAAGCTAATTTGCACTGTAAAGTTCCCACTAGGAAGGCAGAGTTAACCCCAGCCCCTATCCCTGCCAGGGATGCTATCTCCCAGGTAATTACCCTGCTGGGGCTTTGACATCTAATTACATGTGATGGCCTTTCCTGCTTCTTTAGGCCTGCAAAATTAGATGGATTTATTCCATCCCTATGCCAAAGCATATGACTGCATCTTTAGATTGTCAAATGTGGTGGGAATTACTTAAAAAAAAAAACCTCAATTTATATTCCAATTAGCTTGGGATGGTTATTATACCTGTACAGTGAGAAAATAAAAGGACAAAAATATTTCTGCTTTCTAATTATAATAATGCTTTGTCCCTGTAGTGACCTTCAGAATACTTCTATGGGCTTAATGTCACCTGGCTTTGAGATCATCCTATGGAGTCAGCAAGTGATGGTCATACTCCTAATCTACAGAGAAGAAACTGAAACGAGAAGGCTTGGCAACATGCAAAGAAGAGCAAAGCTCCTGACCCAACTGGAGGGAACATGCAGCCTCCCATCCCCATTGGCGGTGGGGACACCAACAGCACTCACAGCACCACCAGACTGGTGAGGTTCTGGAAGGCATAGTCAGGGATGCGGTGGATGTGGTTGAGAGCCAGGGTCATGGCCTGGAGGGCAGGCAGGTTGTTGAGGGCTCTGACAGGGATCTCGGTGAGTGCATTGTCATCCAACCAGAGGTGGCGGAGAGAGGACAGCCCCTCAAAGCTCCTCTCAGGGACCAGGGAGATGAGGTTGGCATCTAGGCGCCTGGTGGAAGGAAAAGAGGATGGAGAAGGATCAGTCCAATGTAGGTTTCAGATCAAGCTTTAGGATGAGCTGGGTTTGGAAAGCCAGGCATCCAACAGACACTCTGAAGCACCACTTATCACATACCCCACCTTTTCAAGTTCCCATATTCTAACCCACTATTCTTGATCCTTTATGACATTTCTTTTTATGACCCCAGCTGCTCCTCTCAGAGCCAACACAGAAGCCATCGCCCATCTGTGATAACTAGTATTTCCCCTGCATCCTTAGTTCCCTGCCCTGAGGATAACATTTCCTCAACCCTGCCCACCCTAAGGATATATAATGGACTTGCCCCCTGCACTGGCATAAGGAAGATCTCCACCTTCTAAACATAGGCAAAGAAAAATGACCCCCCCACAAGATGTACACCATTCTCTGTGATCCATCTCTAGCATCACCCGTTCCTTAAACCCTCAAAGGGGCAAACACTAACGAAGAGACAGGGAGCTGGGGCCCCTCTAGTCTGACAGGGCTGAACTTTGCCCTTTTCAACTGCCTGCCTAATGGGTAAATTTTCAGAGCCATGGATTCTGGCTTCCCCATGCAGGTGACGCCGCCTTCCCCGAAGTGAAAGCAACTCTGCAGTAATGACCAAGACATCACCAGTTGTCACCATTTTCCTTTATGAGAACTTGTCCTATGCCAGGTACAGAGCCAGGTCCAAGTAGGTGACCTGTGTCCTCTCAACACAAATACTAGGTATGTCAGACTAGTCCACTTTACAGGGACTGGGCTGCTAAGTCACTCAGCTCGTGAGTCAGAGACATGAGATTTGAACCCTGGTTTGTTGACACTTTAATCCATGTGCCTTCCCATTGTGTGAGGCTGGCACCCCAGGCACATCAAGGGAGATGAGAACCTTCTCACCTACTTAAGGAGACAGGAAATGGGACAGGATATGTGTGTGTGTGGGGGGGTGCTTTTAATCCTATAAGCCTAGAATGGATGGAAGTCACTTAACAATAATAAAAAAAAAAGCCGGGTGGTGGTGGCGCACGCCTTTAATCCCAGTACTTGGGAGGCAGAAGCAGGCGGATCTCTGTAAGTTTGAGGCCAGTCTGGTCTACAAGAGCTAGTTCCAGGACAGGCTCCAAAGCTACAAAGAAACCCTGTCTCAAAAAACCACATACACAAAAAAGAAAATTGTCAATTTTTGGGGCTGGAGAGATGGCTCAGTGGTTAAGAGCACTGGCTGCTCTTGCAGAAGACCCAGGTTCAATTCCCAGCAACCACATGGCAGCTCACAACTGTCTGTAACTTCAGTTCCAAGGGATCTGACACCCTCATATAGACATATACGCACTCAAAACACCGATGCACATAAAAAATAAAACGTCTAAAAATCTGAATAATAATAATAAAAAGACAACTTGTTTTGCATTTGTTTGTGTATTTATTTGTATGTTTGTGGGCACACATGTGTAGGTCAGAGGACAACTTTCAGGAGTCAGTTCACTCCTCCCACCATGTAGATCTCAGAGATCCACCTCAGGAGATTGAACTCGGGTCATCAAGCTTGGCAGCAAGTGTCCTTACTCACTGAGGTGTCTTGCCAACCCCAGGAAGTCACTTCTCTGTGTACAGTTTGTGTGAACACCCAAGTGTGCCTACATACATGCCTTGCACGCTTCCATGTGTGCACCACAGTCCTGACCAGTTCATCTCCCACGTTTTGTGCAACCCACAGGCAGGAGAGCTTGGGTAGGCCCACAGCAACCAGGGTGGTCATTTAGCATTCAGCGTGTTTCAACCTCGTTTAGACAGGGTTCCTTCTCATCACCTCCCCAGGAAGGACAGATGTCGGGAGCCTCAGGGAGAAAGCCAGGATGCCTTCACAGGTCACCCGTCTCCTGGATGTTATGGCAAAGTTGTTCTAGGCCTTGGGAGAACAGGTGTTTGTACCCCTGTTCCTTATACTTGGGGACAGGGAAACGCCAAAGTACAAAATCAGGCAAATTGGCAAGCCGAGAAAAATGGGGCAAGAACATGGGAATGATCATTCTAGTCTGCTTGCCTGTTTGGGTGGTCAGGGAAACCACACATTCCACCCATGCCAGCAGTGCTCTGTGATGGAGTAGACCCAGCGCCAATACTGTTGGGTATAGTGAATTCAAACACATGCTGCCAGCTGGGTATGGTGGTACACACCTGAAACACAAACCCCTACAGACAGAGACAGGAGGAGCAAGAATTCAAGGCCAGCCTGGTTACATAATGAGTTCAAGGCAAGCCTGTCTCACCAGCAACAATAACAGCATATATGCTATCCAAAATTTTTTTAAAACTTTTTTTAAACTTTTTAAAAAAGATTTATTTATACGATGTTCTGCCTGCATGTATGCCTGAAGGCCGGAAGAGGGCACCAGATCTCATTTTGGATGGCTGCGAGCCACCATGTGGTTGCTGGGAATTGAACTCAGGACCTCTGGAAGGGCAGTCAGTGCTCTTAACAGCTGAGCCATCTCTCCAGCCCCAGTACCCAAAAATTTTGATTTCACGCAAATGAATAAAAAAATAGCAAAATAAAATTGTCCCATGAAATATTTAAAATCATGCCTTGTAAAATTTAAATATCAAATAAAGAAAGAATAACTTTTTTGTATAAGTGTGTCGCTGGTAAGATTATTTTTTAGGGGGCATAGAGATGGTGCAGTAGTTAAAGGTACATCCTGCTCTTGTAGAGGGGCTGAGTTTGGGTCCCCTCGCCCATGTCAGGCAGCTCACAACTGTTGGTAAGTCCAGCTTTAAAGGAATCTGATGACTCTGGCCTCTGTAGGCACCAACACGCACACGCACACATGCACACACCCACACAAGTCTCTCTCTCTCTCTCTCTCTCTCTCTCTCTCTCTCTCACACACACACACACACACACACACACACACACACACACGTCATCTAAAAATGAAATAAATCTTTTTTAATTTTAGATTTATTTATGTGTGTGAGTGTTTTGCCTGCATGTATGTAAGTGGATTACATGCATGCCTGGTGCCCATGGAGGTCAGAAGATGGCGTCAGGCCCCCTAGATTTGGAGTTAGAGATGGTTGTGAACCATGTGGATACTGGGAACTAAACCTGGGTCCTCTTCAAGAGCAATGTGTGGCTTTTAACTACTGAGCCCCAATATGATACATCTGGAAAAATATTGAGTGTTATCTGGCAACTCTGATGCTGAATGAGAGTGGGGGATTAACTGTTAGACGCAGCCTCGCATCCCTCTCCTTTCAGCCTGTGTGTGGCACTGATATCCTCCATTGTTCCCCGTTTTCTTCTGTCCGTTTAACAGATAGTCTATCTAGGGGCGCTCTGGGGACCCCAGGGAGAAACAGGGCACTTGGCAACTGTAGGTATTGGAGGCTTTGGCTGTAAGGATAAGACATGGTGTTGTGTTCAAGTGACTCAAAGCGTCCAGAGGTGTGGGGGAGACAGCCCCAGAGAAGCACAGCAAACTGATCCTAATCTCTCTCTCCTCTTTTCTTTCCCCTCTTTCCCCCCACCACCCGCCCTGCCCAGGATTGCTTGAGACTTGCATGGTTGGCACCCTGCTGCAGAGAAATCTCTCCCACTCTTTCCTCACTTGATTCCTTCCTAAGATGGGCGCTTTCTGCAGAAACCCTTCCAGCCACTTTGAGGCAGGGTTCAGGCTCCTCTGGGGTAACGCATCTGGGAGTGAAAGTGGGGACTCCTGTACAGCCTGTAGAGCCTGCCTCTGGGGACTAAGAACTTTCAGAGCTGCTCCTGCCCGCAGGTGGGAGAGCCAACCCTGACTCTGGTTTGGCAGGCGGAAGAGAGCAATTATACCAATTAAGCGCTGGAATAAAATCAACAGCGTGCCTCTCCCCCACGTGGGCCTGGCCCCTCCAGTGCTTTCCGATTAGAATTCTTCCCTGCGGTGATAGGGCAGGCCAGTTGGGTCTTGTCTGGGCTTTGGGGAAACAGTTTAACATCTCCAGGGCCCGCCACTCTTCCTACTCCTCAGCCTCCTGCTGAAGTAGAGGCAACAGATTGGGGAAGAGGGTCTAGCTCCAGGACTTCCCCGGCACAAGGGGCATGGCTGTCCCACGACCAAAGGGAGTAGAGTACCTAAAAGGGGAAAGGTTGTAGCAGAAGAATTCCAGATTAGACACTGGGAAACAGTTCACAAAGGGTGGCTCGAACTGTGTAAACTCCGAACCACATTATATGGGGACCTGAAGGACACTGGCTTCTCATGTCACACCAGGATCTTATAAACCCTATCAAGGGAAATGCCACATGGAGCATCAAGTCTGGAACTCGAATTCAGGGCTTCTTTCTGTTCTACTAGTCTGACTCCCCCAAAGTGGTGAGAGGAGTTTGGAATGTAGCTGTTCGTAGAGCACTTGCCTAGCATGTACGAAGCCCGGGGTTCAGTCCCCAGCATCACGTAAAACTCGTGGTAGGGCACACCTGTAATCCCAGTGTTCTGGAAGTGTAGGCAGGAAGTCAGTTCAAGTTCATTCTCAGCTACATAGTTTGAGGTCAGCTTGGGTTACAAAAGACCCTGTCTCAAATAAACGAAAGTAGGTAGGTGGGTGGATGGATGGATGGATGGATGGATGGATGGACAGATGATAGACAGATAGGCAGACAGACAGATAACAAAAAGTGTGACATTAAGGCCAAGACGTGTCTCTCAGCTGTAGGAAACCAGAAGCTCTTACAGACACAAGGGAGTAGACAGATATAAGAGAACCTTTCTGGAACTTTCCTCTTTGGGCCACTAGCTGACACATGAGATCTCCAGAGATTCTTAATAGATTTATTAATATTTAAAAATGTCTATGAGGGTTTTGCTTGCATGCATGCAGGTTCATCATGTGTAGACAATGTCCACAGAGGTCAGAAGAGGGCATCAGATGCCCTGGAACTGGAGTTGTGGGTGACTATGAACCACCATGTAGGTGTTAGGAACTGGACAGGAGTCCTCTACAATCGCAGCGGGGCTCTTAACCACTAAGCCATCTTTCCAGCCCCTGCCAGGAATTCTTTTAAGCGGGGCAGGAGCCTTAGAAGCTCCAGGTTTGGTATCTGACATTTGTTCTTTCTTTCTGAGTCCACACTGGTTGGAATCTAAAAGCCAGCTGGCCCCGGGGAGACCGGGAAGACAGCTGAGAAGCCAGGACTAGCATCCGTCTCTTTTGTCCTGCTCAGGTTAATTATGATTTAGGTCTCCTCTCCAGCTAAGCCACATGATGTGACAGAATGCAGCATATGCCAGACAGGGTCTCCAAGAGCAGAGAGGCTGAGAAGCAGAATTCAGGAGGGAAAGTGGTTTGAGGGAGGCTTCACATGGCTTGGCATGTCTGGAGAGGGGACTCCACTTCTCATCCAATTAGAGAGAGCTAGGCCTTTACACCATGGCCCCTTCGTTGGAAAAAGCCCTTCTGCCAATCCTAGGACTCTGAATGGTCCTTGCTCTCATTGATCCACCAGTTTTTGTTTTTGTTTGTTGTTCATGTTTGCTTTGTTTTGTTTTTTTGAGAAAGAAAGAGACGGAGGTTCTATTTCAGACATTCACGTTCAGAGAGGGGACCCTTAGCCAACAACCATCATTGACCAAACTCTGGCCACTCAGACTGGCAGACTTCTCTGCTCTAATGCCTAGCCCGGCATAATGGCCTCTTCTCTCTTTGAAGTCATCTACCACTCTGACCCTCAAGGCCAACTGCATGATTTCCAAGACCCAGTGCAAAATGAGTAAGCAAGTGACATTCTTGTTGAACAAATCACGAAGAATTTCAAGGTGATCCTGAGGATGCTGAGTCGTGTGTGCATTCTCAGCACTTGGGAGGTAGAAATAGGGCTGAAGGTATTGGACCAACCCAGACTACAGAGTAAGCTCCAGGCCAGCTTGGGATATGAGGGCGCAGACCCCCAACCACCACCATTCAAAATAAATAAATAAATAAAAACAGCACTAAACTTGACTCAAAACTTCCCCAGGAGTTGTGGGTCTTTCTGTTCTCGTTTCCTAATTGGAACTCTGAAGAGTAGGAAGAAATAGGAGGGGAGAGCCCCTGACTACAAGGAAGGTTCAAGGGATTGTTGATGGCTCTGGGGCAGACCCAGGCCTAGATTTTCATCTCTAAGCACTATCTCCAACTCAAGAGGTGCACAGACTGAGTTTCATTGGTGAGCAGGAGAAGGCAGGAAGGAGGAGAAATGGAGTGGAGGATCTTTAGGCTCTGATGAGGGGAGGACGGGGAAAAGAGAGTTGGGGCAGGCACTATGGAAATGGTTATTCTGTGGGGAAAATATTCTGCATAGGAGCCGTTGATTGCCTGGAGGGACCAACAGCCCTGACCAAAGCCTGCCAGGGAAGGTAAGGGTTCCAGGAGAAGCAGGCTGGCACCTGCAGAGCAGCAAGGAGGAGCCCCAGGCCTCCACAGGCAGCAGGGGCCCCTGGCTCCCGCCCCAGCACTAGCCTCTGTACCAGTTGCCAGCTTCTGTACAGAGGCCACAGGGCTCCCATGGTATGGGTGTGGGCTCTCTGTGCATGGCATGCCCTGGCCAGGCTTGGCATAAGGACTATCTATCTGGGGACTAAGACTGTACCTGACTCAGGCAGCTTAGGCACCAGTACTTGAGTGTCTTTGCCTCCGATACTGACACTACTCCAAGGCTCTTCTGTCAGGAAGACCTCTGTAAAGCTCCGCTGCCCTGGGTATCCTCTGCTGCCTACTGGTTGCCTCAAATGCCCCTCATTACAGACAGCATCCAACCAATGGATTAAACTCAACAATCCTTCTATGCCAGTGTTGTCTGTGCTGCGCTCAGTTCTGCGAATCAACTTCAAGTAGCACATGATCTCCCCAACACAGAAATTCTGAGTCTATTTACTTTCTTATTTACTAAGGCTATATAGGCCTGGCTAACGTGCAGTGAGAATGATCTGACTGGCAGGTGTAGCAAACAGTGTATACATACTATCCCACTTAATCTTTACCCCAGTCCTTTGCATCCAGTGAGAGAGGCTCAGGGAGGGGAAGCCATTGGTCGGATTCCAAAGCCTCTGGCTTTAAATTCATAGCTACATGTTCTTTGATCTAGCTTGTAGAAAACACTCCTAGAGTCAGAGCCAGGGTCCAATCTTTTCTTCCCCCTGTGAGAAATCCAGGAAGGTATCACAGAGGAGGTGGCATTTGAACCAGCTCCCGAGGTAGCGCTAGGGATTTTCTGAAGGCGCAGTGTTAGAGAAAGAGCATGAGAGGCAGCAAGGACAGCAGGAGCAAATGCCCCCGGGCAGGAGGGTACTTAGGGAAGAGTCAAGGTTGCAACTGTGTGAGCCAAAGCCGAAGCCGGAGAGGAGGTGGCAGAAGCAGGAAAGGGCGGGTGGTGGTGGCTTACAGGCTGGAGTGGAGAAAGATTACCCAAGGTGTGATGTTAACCCTGGGCTGGGGGCAAGTGGCGGAGAAGCCCACCCTGCCTCTTATTTCTGTCCAAGGGAAGGGCTGGGTAACCCTTGAAGCAGAGCCCTTCATCTTCAAGGGACTGCCATGCAACCCAGGCTACTGGCAAGTCTTCCCTTGTGCAGGTGTGAGCACCCGAGCTTGTTCCGCAAGGCCCTACCTGGTGTCTCAGCTCAGGAGGGCAGTCCCAGTGTAGTCCCTTGGGGAGTGATACTTGGAGTCTTTTCCAAATTAAGACCAGGCAGAATATTGGTTCTAGAAATAGTAACCAAGCCTAGAACATGTGATAGGACTCCACACCCAGAAAGTTCCCATCCAACATCTTCTCTGTGCCAGGTACCAATGCACATGCAATCTAGGCAATGAGAGATTCCCTAGACCCTCCCTTCTCCATGCTGGTGACTCAGTGTTCCTGGTGTTTAGGGAAAAACTGTCAAGTAGAACATCCTGTGACCAGGGGAATGGTGATGTCCATCACAGTAGCCACGAGGCACTCAGGGCTGTTGGCTACTTTAAATCTGAGTCACATTACCGACATATCAATGTTTGCTTTATTTCATTTTCATTGACACCTAAAGCTGGTGGTGGCTGTCAGACTGGACAGCTCTGAGAAATTAGGTTCTGTGTGAGATATCAGGGTTCCAGGGACAGATGATATTTGGTTCTTGCTCTTTTGGAACTCATAGTACATAAGTGAACATACAGGCAACTGGTTGTGAGGCAGTGTGAGTATGCCCACATCCTGGAGACGACGAGGTGCATCTGAAGAGAGGACAAAGTGATCGGTGTGATGTTAGGACAGGGAAGGCAGGCCAAGCTTCCCAAGAGAAGTGAGAGGGTGACATTCATAGTGAACCTTAAGGACAACTGAAATCCCTTCAGGTAAAAGGGGGAGAGTGTCCGGCAGTGGGAAGATGTAGAGCTATCTGGCCAGAGGCCTCCAGGGGAGAGGAGAAAACCCATTGTGTGAATAGGAGCAGAAGCTGCTGTGTGAGGCGGGGGGGGGGGAGGCCATGAGAAGAGGGAGAGGCGGCCAGAAGGAGAATGTGCTGGTCTGGGGGTGTGGTGTACCTGCTTTTTAACCATAGGGACCGGGGAGGCTGAAGTTAGGAATGCAGCCCAGGAGGTGAATGCTGGGGTCTTGTTTCTTTGAGACACAGAGCTCTGTGACTTCCAGTACATTCCTTTCTTCTCCCTAGGTTCAGTTTCTTCACCTGGACAGGGTGAACCCAAGAAGAAGGGTTCTTGGGGCTGTACCCTACAAGGAGCCTAAGCCTTCTTAGGACAGAATCTGTCCCTGTGTCCCAGACAGATGCTTGTTGAGCAGGCCAGCATACGAGCATACGACGCAATGCTGAGGTTCAGGCTGCCAGCTACACACACACACACACACACACACACACACACACACACACCGTCCTATAAACAGCTCAAGATGACTGAAGTCCTACCATTTGGACAGTATTCCCTTTTTACAGAGTAGAATCTGCCTGCTATTGTTTTAAGAACCTGGCAAGTATTACTTGGTACCCTTTCCGTGGAGAACAGCTTTTTGAGCGAGGTTTCTGAAAATGAGGTTCAGACATGGAACGAAGGGAGGCCAGAGACCGAGGGAGCTGGGAAGGATGTCAATCAAGGTGGGAGAAGATGAAGACCTACTCTGGATCTCCAAGTGTCTTTACCTCAGCACTTACTTTGATTATTTTTCTCCACTATTCTAGAAAATCCCTAGGATGAGGACTATATTGCCTCATTCTCTGAACCTTTCCAATGTAGATTGGGATGGGGGGACTACTGGAGATTGAAGGCAAGGCCTTGAACAGGCTAGCCAAGTGCTCTACCACTGAAGTCCTTTGCCACCAAGTATGTGCTCTTTATTGGTCAAGTTCAGCACTGGGGCTGAGTACCAAAGATTATCCAGGTAGAGCAGCTACCTTCCGTGTTTGGTTCCCCGGGTTCCATCTCTAGCAATGCAAGAAAGGGAAGTTAGGAGCACTTCTAGCACCATCCAGAGAACTGCTTGTTAAGAAGGGACCAGAGTTGCTGGGTGGTGGTGGTGCACGCCTTTAATCCCAGCACTCGGGAGGCAGAGGCAGGGGGATCTCTTTGAGTTCGAGGTCAGCCTGGTCTACAAGAGCTAGTTCCAGAACAGGCTCCAAAAAGCTACAGAGAAATCCTGCCTTGAAAAACCAAAAAAAAAAAAAGAAGAAGAAGAAGGAATCAGAGTCATAGAAACGAGAGCTGAAAGTGACCCCATTTAGCCAGATATCTCCGAGGGACCAAGTGACTTGACCAAAGTCACAGACTAAAGATATGGCAGAAACAAGAAGATGGCAGGCTGTGTATGAGTCTACTGTCCTAATGCTCCCTTTCCCCAGCTCCTGTTGCTGGCAGGATCTCGGGAAAAGCTTGGGTTCCAAGAGCCATTCCTTGAAGACACCCAACATTTGAGTCCTCTCCCATGGCTCC
The DNA here is from genome assembly GCA_004026605.1 of Ondatra zibethicus. NCBI lineage: Eukaryota > Metazoa > Chordata > Mammalia > Rodentia > Cricetidae > Ondatra > Ondatra zibethicus. The sequence continues at coordinate 95,673 of PVIU01006615.1, forward strand.
CAGCCATGACCTCCACATCTGGAACCTAACTTAGGACCTCACAGAGAGCACACTCATGTAGAAGCATCCTCAGACTAAACTCTGGAGATCTGGAGACTGATTATTCCTAGAGGCTGGGTCCCAGGGAGACAGGGACTGACGAACAGAGAGGGGGCCACCTGAGCCACCAGAAACTTAGGGTGAGAACCTGCAGAGAATGAATGGGGTGAGTGGAGGTAAAAGGAGCCCTGTGTGTTCCCAGCAGTAACTGGAGGAGCAGGGAGGTCTTGGGGTGGAGATCCCTTTCCTCTCCCTTGCCCCACACAAGGAAGGGCTGACTCTGCCGGAGTAGAGGGTTTCATCAGTTCTGATTTATGTCACCTAGCGAGATGCTCTCCCTCTCACTGTCAGCTTCCAATAGATCAAAAGTAGGATATTAACATGAAGGCAATTCCAACTCATTCTCCAAGCCATGCTCATGCCCAAGCCACCCTTCCCCTCCATCTGTCAGGAGAATTGATGGGTGTGTAAGAGCCCCAGGAGACAGAGCAGACGCTTCCTTTGTGCACATCAAAGGCGGCTACCTGAGTGTTCCTGCAAGCCATTCCTTGTGTTCTATTCGGCAGCAATATATAAAAATAATTACATGCCCTACAGGAGGAAGGCAGCAGGAGACTCTGTAGCCTTCATGAGCTTCCCCCGAAGACATGGACCTACAGATCTGGGCAGAAGGCCAGCTTTGTGGGTGACAATCCCGGAATCCGGGGGTGGGGACGGCGAAAAGCTATCCTATCTCTCCTCCCATCCTCCAACCATTGGATTCCAAACTACAGGCTGGTTTCTGGGGACCTGCCTGGCAGTCTGAGATGTGTTTGGGAGCTGAGTTCTGTGGTTGTTTGGGCCTGGTGCCTGCCCTTGGCAAAGGCAGCTGTGGTCGGTGGAGGAGGAAAGCAAATGGGGGCTTTCCCCAACATGACTCTCCAGACACGGGGACAGTGATGTCAGAGTTTAGGGACTATGAGCGACAGCCCAGGGTTTTAAAGATACTATTAGCAGGCTCTGCAGTAATAGGTACAAGGGGGAAATATGCCTCTCTGTGAATACTCCCACCCCAGAATTCATAGCTCTTCATCCTGGTGCCCTCACGGAGCTGTGGCCCTTTTAAAACTGCTTCACCCTCATCTCTTCAAATCTTTGCTTAAGATGCCTTTTTGGAGCCCACCAGGTGCCATCCCTTTTTATACTCAGCCTGTCCATAGTCCTGATGGATTGATCCCAAGGACCTTCAGCCACAGCCACAAACAGGGAGACAGTTCTTCTCCTCCCGCCCAGAGGAAATGAAGCAAACAAAGAAAAAACACTCACTCTCAAGCTGTGTTCATTAAAACAGGGCAATGCAACCTCTGAACATCTGTCCCCAAAATTCCTATCAAAACATAGAAAAAAGAAACACACACATATGCACACGCACACACACACACACACAGAGGAATGTGCCTATAACTAAAACCTGGAGCAGCAGTAGCACTAACCCAGAACCTTGTCTCTGTTAGCCATGGGTCAGCAGAGGCAGGCAGGGAGCTGATGGTGAGGGACTCCCTCTGCTTTGCCTTGTGAAACAGAACAGCCCAACCGGTGTAGCTAGAAGATGGAAATACATCTTCTGCCCTAGATGTCTATGAGTCAAAACCCAGGGAAGTGGGAAGCCATACCCATGCACGAGCTTCCTGAAGTAGCCAACGTGCACAGCTGTCCTCTCCTCTTCTGTGTCTGAAGAGCAGGCTGAGCTTTTCCAGAAAGGAGAGTGAATGGAAAATCCCAACACTTCCATAGACAAATACTACATCTAGATGGGGTGGGGGTTCCTATCCAAAGAGAAGAAACAAAGCAGGGACCCAAAGAGATGTGTATACTGCATTCACAGCCTCAGCTATGCATGGAGCCAACATCCCAAAACCCACCAGGAGGCAAACGAATAGACAAGTTAATTCTAAATGCACACTGGATGATTATTAAGCCTTAAAGTGGAAGGAAATTATTTTTTAATTTCAAAATTACATTTGTTATGTGGGTATACCACGATGCACGTGCAGAGGACAGAGCACCGCCTGTGAGAGTCAGTTCTCTCCTACAATGGATCCTGAGGATGGAGCACGGCTTGCCAGGCTTGGGGGCAAGTACCTTTATCTGCTGAGCCGTCTCACTACACACTAAACCTGTACACTTAAAAACTAGTTAAGCAGATCGGAGAGATGAGCCGTGGTTAAGAGCAAGTACCGCTCTTGCAGAGAGCCCCAGTTTGATTCCTAGCACCCGTGTCACGCCTCTCAGAGCCTCTGTAGCTCCAGCTCCAGGGGATCCAACCCCTCTGACCTCCCTCAGCACCTACACTTACATGCAGGTGTGCATATACATATAATTTAAAATAATTAAAAATAGTTACAATGTTACATTTTATGTTATATATGTTTTTCCAAAAAATTTAAAGCATTTAAAATATAAGGTGGGAGAAAACTAAAGAGCAATGTTTTCTCTTAATTCTGAAAAAAAAAATTAAACACAAGGACAAGGTGGTCTTCAAAACCCAGATCACACTCAGAAGGTGATTGTTCCTAGGATAAGTGGCTGCAGAAGTTGTGTGGCATCCTCAGTAAGGCATGAGTAATCATAAACCCTATGAAGCAGGAACAAAAATCAATAAAAAAGAAAAAAGGCTGAGATAGAGGAAGAAAATTAAATGGGGAAACAAATAAGGGGGCCTTTCAAAGACAAATGCAAACAAATGGAATGAGGTGGGATACGGGAATGTTGCCAGGAAGGAAGTTGAAAGCAACATTCAGATTCATATTGTAAGTGACAAAGAATAAACCTGGCTCCTCAAAAAACCTGAATGAACACAGGGAGGGCAAGCATGAAACCTGAATGAACACAGGGAGGGCAAGCATGAAACGTTTCCTTGAACTCCGAATAAAGGGACAATGAGATGAAAGTGATGGGGAAGGAGATGAGATAAATAGGAGAGAAGCTGGAGCTGTGGGGCTGGAACCTGTAGACAGCGCAAAGAACCCACGCAGAGAAAATGGAGCGGACGTATACGATCACCATAAAAGAACAAAAATAATGAGATGGAAAAACATTATAGGTTTAAAATGTTCTTTGTGTTGCAAGCAATCTTGGATCCATGAAAAAATGATTCGAACCTGGATAAAGTGTGGCAAATCTCACTTGTGAGGCTGAGGAACAAACAATGGCTGACAAGATAGCTCAGCAGGTAAAGGGGATTGCTGCCAAGACTGTTGACCTGAGTTCAATCCCTGGGACCTACATGATGCAAGGAGAAAATTGAGTCCCGCGCGTTATCCTCTACCACCACGGGTACTCCATTCAGGTACAAGTATGCACAAATGGGGAAATGTAAAAAACAACTTTAAAGGAAGAAAATGAAATAAAATAATCATAATTGCACATAAGGAAGTATGTTGTCCTCAAAGTAAATGTTAAGGGCGATCTCTTAGATACTGCATGCCAGAAAGAAGTAGAGCTATGTCATAGAGCATTTTGGTGCAAGGACATAGCTGGTTATTTGGGCAATTGTTCATGGAGTTCATACAAATGCGTTCTCTGTGTGTGTACATCTTCTGCATGTTTCATGAGTATGCATGTGTTTGTGGGTACACACTCATCTATGTGTGCATGTGTGTGGAGTACAGAAGGCAATCTTGGGTATCATTCCTCAGGTACCATCTGAGGCAGGGTCTCTGACTGTCTTGGAGCTTGCCAAGTTGCTTGACTGGCCAACTAGCCAGATCCACATATCTGCCTGTCCCTGTCTCCCCAGTCCTGGAATTACGAGCATGCCACCACACCTGGCTTTTTAAACATGGGTTCTGGGAACCAGACTCAGGTCACCATGCTTGCACAGCAAACATCAATTGAGCCATTGCCCCAGCAAATATAAAAGCCTTGCATTATAAGAGATCAGAAAATATAATAGCCAGCATTGCTGTTGGCTTAAGAAAAACATGAAGAAGAAGAAGAAGAAGAAGAAGAAGAAGAAGAAGAAGAAGAAGAAGAAGAAGAAGAAGGAGGAGGAGGAGGAGGAGGAGGAGGAG